>JAODPA010068893.1:0-10050 GCA_025585075.1 Nepenthes mirabilis | reverse complement strand
AATAACCAAATGTGCCGTTATGGTTATATAGGGTATAGTGTTAGTGTGAGGCCCCGGAACCGAAAATGTAAAAATTGTAAGTAATTAAAACGATGGGTATCATTAAGAGGCCAAACTTATAGTGAAAAATAATGTTTAAAAGTAAAAAGTTGAAAAATATTCGAGATCAGCAATCAGCCTTGTGGCACCTGCTGTCTGCCCGAGGCGCTGCAGCGAGCGCAAAATCCAGTAGCTAGCCCGCTCGTTGCGCGCGCACTAGTCGCTCGAGCTCGTTTAATAGAATGTAGCCTGCTCGCCGCGCGCTCGCTGGCTGCTCGGGCGTGAAAAACAGATTGTAGCTCGCTCACCATGCGCCCGTTGGCTGCTCGAGCGTGAAAAATAGAATACAGGCCGCTCACTGAGCGCTCGAGGCACGCTTGAGCGCGGCCCCGACTTTTACCCACGTTCTGATTTCGTTTTGTTATAAATAGAGGAAAAAAGGGAAAGTGGGAGAGAAAGAGAAGAGGCACGAATGAAGAAAAGGAAGACCAGAAGGGGAAAGAGGAGAATCGCTTGTTTCAATCTACTTCCGGTAGAAAAGTTTATCTTCCGCTCTAAACTTTTGGATATACTGTACAGGTCCTAGACGGCATCTCGTTATTGAATTGTTAGTGTAGCTAACACTTTTATAGATTTATACCACGGATGGCACATGTGATTCTGTGTATACTTGTTGTAGGAAGAATTGTGAATGATTGATAGTTGTATGCTTGTAATGGATGATTATACATGTTGTATTTTGGATTTTTATCCTGTTACAAAGGAGACTCTGCCAAAATTTTTACAGAAGTCTTGCATTATATTTTAGTACCATTAATCCTATTCCTGTCTTGACGGAAACTTTTGAGGAAAAAAAAATCCGTTCCATCACATTTGGTATCAGAGAATTGAGATGCCTTAGGAATTGATCGATCGAAAAGTGAAAGCATGGGATTGAATCTCTGAATAGAATTCCTGTAAGAATAAGTAGAGGAAGTTAATACAGTTAGGACCTTTAAGAGATTGGTTCTTAGGATAGGTTAAAAATTCCTTAAAGCTGTTGAATATTTCTTTCTCATTCCATTAAATCATTGTCTTTATAGCCTTGTGTTTGCTTTGATCATAGGATGGCAAGTAGAAGAGGTAGAAGGAACGACCGCGGTGGCGGTGGCACGCCTGATGATAGAGAGGTCGCTTATATTGATCTATTGGAGAGGATGACCAATGTAGTAGAATCTGTCGAGCAAAAGCACATGGTTCCGATTTCTACACCCGAGCCAGCTCCAACACTTTTTGGTTCTATGATATATAATAGATTCAAAGCTGAACGAGCACCGGGCTTCCTAGGAAAGCCGGATCCAGCTGAAGCAGACGTGTCGTTGGAAAGAATGAAGAAGATATTCGCTGTGTTTAATTGCACCGATAGAGAAAAGGTTACCTTTGTGGCGTATAAGTTGAAAGGTGAGGCTGATAGTTGGTGGGATATGTAAAAAAGGGTAATGAAAATACCCAATGAAACCATTACCTGGGAGATGTTTGAAGATATATTTCCAGAAAAGTACTTCCCATCCAGTCTCCGAGATCAGAAGGAGTAAGAATTTATAAGATTGAGATAATGAAATATGACGATCATGGAGTATAATGCCAAGTTTACTGAGCTGTCTCGTTTTACACCTTTCTACGTAGAGGATGAGTAGAGGAAAGCGAAGAAGTTCCTGCGAGGGCTACGGGATGACATTAAAAAGTTATTGTCTGTTTTAAAGCTCCAAACTTATGCCGAGATCCTGGACAGAGCAGTGATCTATGAGAAGAAAGCAAAGACAGGGAGATTCTATACAAAGAGGACCGCCAACCGAGCGGGAGTAAGTACCGGATCAGCTGCGGGATCTTCTGGACCATCCAAGAAGACTAGGGCGGCTGACAAAGGAAAGAGTATTATACCGGCTCAGTCAGTAACCAGTATTAGAGCGTCGGCTAATGACTGTACCTTTTGTGGGAGGAAACATCCGGTACAAGCATGCCGTAAGATGTCGAGAGCGTGTTTCAGATGTGGGTAGCAATGCCACATTATCAGGGATTGTCCGCTACCTCCAATGTTGGAAGGAAAGAAGCTTATTGTCTCGACAAAGATCTTCGCGGTGGCTGTTCAAGATCCGGAGGCATCTCCGAACGTTGTGGAAGATACCCTTTCTATTTGTGGAGTTTCTGCATCCATATTATTTGACTCGGGGTCTACCTTTTCTTTTGTTTCCCCGTGGTTTGCATGCTTATTGTATTTGCCCCGTGTATTTTGGATTGTAAATTATCTGTGTGTACTCCCACCGGATCTTCTGTGATTACGGATGTTTTGTACCCGGAATATATAGTTGAGGTGAATGGGAATCGTCTGGTTGTGGACTTAGTACTGTTGAACATGGGTGATTTTAACATGATCTTAGGAATGGATTGGCTGGCTAAATACCATGCCAGTATTTGACTGTTTTCTGAAGGGGGTTTGTTTTAATCTTCCTGGAATGGAGCCCTTTTTCTTTCAGGACATTAAGAGAAAGGGGGTGCCTGTATTGATCTCTGTTTTACATGCTAATCATTTGATGAGAAGTGGATGTAGAGCTTACTTGGCATATGCCTGCACTACTGAAAGTCATCGTGTGCCGGCTAAGGACATTTTGGTTGTTTGTGACTGTGAGGATGTATTTTCAGAAGAGTTACCTAGATTGCCTCCACACCAAGAGATCGAATTTGAGATTGTTATTGTTCCTGGTGTCAGTCCAGTTTCTAAATCCCCTATCGTATGGTTCCGGCTGAATTAAAGGAGTTGAAGTTGCAATTATAGGAGCTGTTAGATAAGGGTTTTATCAGACCGAGTGTATCTCCTTGGGGTACACCGATGTTGTTTGTAAGAAAGAAAGATGGGTCTTTGAGGTTGTGTGTTGACTATCGTGAGTTGAATAAGATCACGATTAAAAATAAATACCCTCTACTGCGTATTGATGATTTATTTGATTCGTTGCAAGGATCTCGAGTGTTTTCAAAGATTGATTTGAGGTCCGGTTATTACCAATTGAGGATCAAGTCGGAGGATGTGGCTAAAATAGCTTTTCGGACACGTTATGGCCACTATGAGTTTTTTGTTATCCCTTTCAGCCTCACAAATGCTGCAGCTGCTTTTATGGATTTGATGAATAGGGTTTTCAGGCCGTACTTGGATAAATTTATGGTGGTATTTATTAATGATATCTTGATTTATCGAAGGATCATGAGGAGCACAAAATTCATTTGAGGAAGGTATTTCAAGTACTCCACGAGAAAAAATTATATGCCAAGCTAAGTAAGTGTGAGTTCTAGCTCGAGAAGGTGATATTTTTGGGGCATGTGATTTCTGATGGTGGCATTTTTGTGGATCCCAAAAAAATAGAGGCTGTTACAAATTAGAGTAGACCAGCTTCTGTGACCGAGATTAGGAGCTTTCTGGGTATGGTGGGATATTATAGGTGTTTTGTAGAGAATTTCTCGTAAATTGCTATGCCTCTGACTCGGTTGCTGAAGAAAGAGACTAAGTTTGTGTGGACAGAGGAGTGTGATCTGAGCTTCTAGGAGCTGAAGGATTGTTTGACCACCGCTCCAGTGCTGATCATTCCGGAGGGTTTAGGAGGCTTTGAGGTGTACTGCGACGCCTCTAAGGCGGGTCTAGGATGTGTGTTGATGTAGCACGGTAAAGTCGTGGCATATGGTCTGGGCAATTGAGGGTGCATGAGAAAAATTACCCTACTCATGACCTCGAGCTTACTACTGTAGTCTTTGCATTAAAAATTTGGAGACATTATCTATATGGTGAGAGGTTCCTTGTATATTTAGACCGCAAAAGTTTAAAGTATCTGTTTTCGTAAAAGGAACTCAACATGAGGCAAAGGAGATGGCTCAATTTTCTGGAAGATTATGATTGCGAGATACAGTACAAGCCGGGAAAAGCCAATATAGTAGCGGATGCGTTGAGTCATCGATCGGGTTATGTGGCGCACCTACAGGTCAAACAGATGGAAATGTTAGATTATTTGAAACAATGCGATATTCAACACTATACCAAAGGTGATAGGATGCTCCTGTCATACTTTTAGATTCAACCAGAGGTAGTTAGTGAAATTAAAGAGAAGCAGGTGAATGATTCGTTCTTCATGAATATTGTTGGTGATTTGAGTAAAGAGTCTCGAGCTGATTTTAACATCCGGGCTGATGGTGTGCTGAGATTTAGAGATCGATTATGTATACCAGATGGTAAAGGGTTGAAGGAGAAAATTTTGAAGGAGGCTCACCGGTCTCGGTATACAATCCATCCGGGGATGAATAAAATGTATTAGGATCTGAAGAAAACCTTATGGTGGAGAAATATGAAGAGAGATATCATGGCTTACGTGGAGAAGTGCCTGGTATGTCAGCAACTGAAGGCTGAAAGGAGGAAGCCTTCTGGACTGTTACAGCCAATGCCAATTTTGAGTTGGAAATGGGAGGACGTTACTATGGACTTTGTATTGGGTTTGCCGAGGACTCCTAGGAATCATGACGCTATATGGGTTATAGTTGATCGGCTGACAAAATCAGCTCACTTCTTGGCAATCAGGACGACCTATTTGCGTGATAGGTTGGCTCAATTGTATGTAAATGAGATCGTGAGGCTTCATGGAATTCCTGCCTCCATTGTGTCTGATAAAGATCCACGTTTTGTCTCGAGGTTTTGGGAGAGCTTGAATAAGGAGTTGGGGACAGAGTTAAAGTTTAGTACTGTGTATCACCTCCAAACCGACGGCCAATCTGAGTGTACCATTCAGATTATTGAGGATATGTTGAGGGCCTCTATTTTGGAGATGAAAGAAACTTGGGATACGTATCTGGCACTAGCTGAATTCGCTTATAATAACAGTTACCAAGCTAGTATCGGCATGGCACCTTTTGAGACATTGTATGAAAGAAAGTGTAGGTTGCTGATTCACTGGGAGGAGATTGGAGACAAAAGGATTTTGGGCCCGTAGATTGTGAAAGAGACAATAGAGAAGATTAAGGTGATTCATGATAATTTGAAGGTTGCTCAGAGCCGATAGAAAAGTTATCGGACAAGCGAAGGATAGAATTGAGTTTCGAGGTAGGAGATCCTGTGTTTCTAAATGTCTCACCATCCAAGGGCACGTTCCGATTTGGAGTGAATGGGAAATTGAAGCCCTGGTTCATTGGCCCTTTTGAAATTTTGGAAAGGATCGATGAGGTAGCATATAGGTTGGCGTTACCACCTAATCTAACGGGCGTACATGATGTATTTCATGTATCGATGCTTCGGAAGTACGCCCAAGATCCAGCGCATGTGATTGACTACGGATCTTTGTCTATTGACAATGATTTGTCCTACATTGACGAACTACTGTAAATTGTAGACCGAAAGGATCAGAAGTTGCGAACGAAGACCGTCCCCTTGGTGAAAGTGCTTTGGAGAAATCATTCACCGGAGGAGGCCACTTGGGAACGCGAAGAAGAGATCCGAAGCAAGTATCCCCACTTATTCTCTTGAGGTATGTAGTTTAATTAATTTCGAGGATGAAATTTCTTTAAGTGGGGAAGGGTGTGAGGCCCCGGAACCGAAAATGTGAAAATTGAAAGTAATTAAAACGATGAGTATCATTAAGAGGCCAAACTTATAGTAAAAAATGATATTTGAAAGTAAAAAGTTGAAAAATATTTGAGATCGGCAAGCATCCTTGTGGTGCCTGCTGTGTGCCCGAGGTGCTACAGTAAGCGCAAAATCTAGTAGCCAGCCCACTCGCCGCGTGCCCACTGGCCGCTCGAGCGTGAAAAATAGAATGTAGCCCGCTGGCCGCTCGAGCGCGAAAAACAGAATACGGCCTGCTCACTGAGAACTCGAGGCGTGCTCGAGCGCGGCCCCGACTTTTATCCACGTTCTGATTTCGTTTTGTTATAAATAGAGGGAAAAAGGGAAACTGGGAGAGAAAGTGAAGAGGCATGAATGAAGAAGAGGAAGAACAGAAGGGGAAAGAGGAGAATCGCTTGTTCCAATCCACTTCCGGTAGAAATAACAGTAGATTGGGCCAAGGCAAGTGTACTTTGGACGTTGTTTTTCGTTTTTACCATTTCTTCTTACTTTAAAGTTGACAAAGATACTTTAAAATGATGTTGATGCATGTTTAAAGTAAATGAAGCATGTTTCCTTAGATTATTCAGTTAGATTTTGTGTTTATCTATATTTATTGCAAGTTTTGGCTTCGATTTCATGTACATATATGTAAATGTTGTTTAATTTGCTTCCAAAAATATGTGATGAAACCCTAACTTGAAAATATTGTGAAGTTTGAGTAAATTACATGATTTAATGTATATACACGGATTTATGGCATTTATTTTACAAATAAGCACATATATAGAGATCGATTTGAGTCCAAAGACTTTGGGGAAGCGCTAAGTACGAAAATGAAGGGGTTTTAGTGATTTTTAACCAAAGCTCCAGTTATATAAAAATTAATTGAAATTGAAGAGAAGCTCATTGTATGATTTGTTTCTGAAAATTTACACGGACTTATACCGATAAAAATTTCATACACCGTTTAAGCAAAACTGAAGAAGTTTTAGACCGTTACCGTACGTTCTGAAGTTAATTTAAAGTAAATTGTGAAACTATGATTATGAAAGAAGGTTTTCAATAAGGAGGTGATTTTCGTTACTGTTAATTAAGACTCGGGATGACTGCAGTTCGGATAGGTTCTCCAACATGTCTTAGGACTTTTCGATGGTAATTGAGGATAACTCTGTCCATGGAGTTATTTGTGGTCCGCCCTTCCTCAGGGAGTTACGGTCAAGAGGATTTACCGTTACCAGCCTACCTTCGGGTGGCATACCGTACCGATCCCATGAGATAGGATATTACTGTTACATACCTTGGATTGTGTAGAGTGAATACAATCTATCCTCGATTATTCACCCCATCAGCTAGTAGGGTATACTAGTAGGGTCTGTTACCGATAATGTTATGTTACCGTTTACTATACCGATCACCGATTATGGAGTACTGTTTACCATTTACCGTCTACCGAGTATTGATTTCTGTTTACAGTTTACCGAATACTGGACACCGACTACTGCTTACCGTTTTCTCTTTGCTAATTAATGTTTGCTGATTACTGTTTACTGACTACTGATTTCTGATACTGAAGCTTAATACGGTTAATGTATATTTTCTCTATTTTCTGGATTATATTCTGATTAACTTTTCTATTTATGCATAGCTATATGACCGTTCTACATCACTATTTTACTGCTTATGTGCACGTACCTTGCTGGGCCCCGGCTCACTGTTTTATTATTTTTTTCCCCTCCAGATGTGACAGTAGAGTTAGTGTCTGATAAGAAAGAGTGATCAATAGAAAATTTCTGAAGACTTTTGAGGACCTGTGGAATTTAGAGCTATTTTTGGAAGAGCCTGTTGACGTAAAGACTTGTCTAATCATGCGATTTTGTGTACTGATCATGTATTTATGGATGTTCTTAGACATGTAAATTTTGTATAGAATGCATGATATATGAGATAGCAAAAAGAAAAAATTATGCTTCTGCAGGTTATTAGTTTAGCTTCCGCTCTAAACTTTTGGACATACTGTACAGGCCCTAGACGGCATGTCGTTATTGAATTGTTAGTGTAGCTAACGCTTTTATAGATTTATACAACGGATGGCATATGTGATCCTTTATATGCTTGTTGTAGGAAGAATTGTGAATGATTGATAGTTGTATGCTTGTAATGGATGATCATACAAGTTGTATTTTAGATTTTTATCCTGTTACAAAGGAGACTCTATCGAAATTTTTGTAGAAATCTTGCCTTATATTTTAGTACCATTAATCCTGTTTATATCTTGATGGAAGCTTTTGAGAAAAAAAAATTCGTTCCGTCACAGTTAGGGCATTTGTCTCTTTTAACGGAATAAAAGTCGATAAGACTAAAGTTGAATTAATAAAAAACCTATCTACACACAAAAAAATCAGAGGCATACAATCATTTTGAGGACATGTAGTGTTTTATAGGCATTTTATTCAATATTTGAGTAGAATTGCTCAATCTCTTTGACATCTGTTATTGCAAGATATCCCTTTTTAGTGGGCATGCAAATGTTAGAGAGTTTTTGATAAGCTTAAGGAATTGTTACCATTTTACCTATCATGTGGACGCCTAATTGATTATTACCTTTTGAGCTTATGTGGATATTAATGATTATCTAGTAGGGGTTGTATTAGGCCAAATAAAGAAAGAAAGATCCCATATCTTATATTATATAAGTAAGAGCCTCATTGACATACAATTTATTTACACTATTTTTAAAGAGGAGTTTCTTGTGGTAGTTTTTCACCTGATAAATTTAGATCATGTTTAATTAATTTATTTGTTTTAATCTATACTAATTATGTAGCTTTAAAGCATTTGTTAGTAAAAAAGGGCGCAAAACCAAGGCAGATGGGATGGATCCTTCATCTTTAGAAATTTTCATTTAAAATTCAAGGTAAGAAGGGAGTGAAAAAATGTTGTAACTAATCATTTATCTAGGCTTATTCCTAGTGACCAAATAAAAAAATTATCGTCTCATAAATACGTACTGTCTTGATAAACACTTGCTCTTCCAAACTTCTTCTAAGTAAAGTCAATCACCTGGTATATGAATACCATAAACTATTTAGTCATGGATAAAATTTTGGATAATTGGTACTAGATAGATAGGATTTTTTTTTTTTAATTTTTCGGAATGTAAGAATACAATTTTGGGACAATCCATATTTATTCAGGTGTTGTTCAGACAAAATTATATGAGAATACATTCTAGATGGTGGAATTTAAAATATTATTATCTATTGTCATTTCTCAAAATTCTGTAGCCACTTTTCTTTAAAAAAAACTACTACAAAGATTTTGTAGTGCTGCTTTTATTGGCCTACCATATTTGGAGTTGTTCAATACACTACATTACCTATGATTGGTGTTTGAGGCTAGGAAGTCTCACTAGAAAAAAAATAATGTCATTGTCCCCAATTTTAGAAAATTTATATTGTTTGAGAATTAATTTTATGGGACATTTTTTTACCTCTTTGGATATAAATATATTTTGTTTGTAGTAGACTACATGTCCAAATGGGTGAAGGCTATTGCTAGACTTAGCAATGATCACTTGACTGCTACAAAATTTGTTAAAAATAATATTTTATTTTGATTTGGTATGTCACGTGCTGTGAATAGTGATGGACTAAATATTTTTGCAATAAGTAGTTTATAATTTTAATGAAAAAATGTAACATTATATATAAAATTGTCACTCATTGCCATTCTCATATTAATGGACAGGTAGAATTAACCAATAAAGATATCAAATAAATTCTTAAATAGACTATTATTACAACAGAAAAATTGACTCTTTAAAGTCTAACGATATATTATGGACTTAAATGCATAACTTATAAGGCAATTTTAGAAATATCACCCTATAGTCTAGTTTACATGGAGATAGAATATAAAGCCTATTGGGTTATCAAATAAGACAACGAAAATATTGATAATGTTGAAATTTATAAAAAATTGTAATTTTGTGAGATTGAAGAGTTTAAAAATGATCCCATTAAAAATGCCAGAATAGCTAAATCTAATATGCCATTTCTTGTGGGACAAAACGTTTTACTATATAGTTCATGTTTGTATTTATAATATTTTTCTTTTACCTAATATTTGCTAACCATTCTAGGTAGGTCAATTGGTCCAGACTGGGAGAAATATTGGTCCGCATGGCCCAATTTACTCCTCTTCTTTTAACATTTAGCTATAAATTTAATAATTATGTGAAGTAGACAGGCGTATTCTTTTCATCTCAACCTTCTCTTTTTGAATTATGCTTTTCAATTGAGGAGAATGCTTGGTTTGAATAGAAGGCTGAGAATTTGAAAAGAAAAAAGGTAATTGATATATATATTTATATATATGAACATATTACTTTTGATTTA
>JAODPA010068892.1:0-32476 GCA_025585075.1 Nepenthes mirabilis | reverse complement strand
ACTTTATGGAAAAATAAAATAATATTTGAGAAAATCATTATGTGAACCAAATAATAATTAAAAACACTGACTATAATTTATGATGGTTAATGATATCACAACTTCATAATATCATACTTTTGAAAAAAAGAGTGAGTTGTCTCATTACCTTTAATGCTACCATCAAAATTCCACCTTGCATGAGTAAGCAAATCAGCTAAGAACTTCCATTTCCTACTGCCATCTACACCGCCTTGCCATGCTCCTACAACCGTCGTCCGTTGGATCTGCCATCCGTCCATCTTGATATACGGCTGGAAACAGTTCATCGCACTAACGCCAGTTTTTGACAGCCTCAAAAGATTTTAACGGCTGTGATTTAATGCGGCATAAACCCTATTATACTGAATATATATAATCTTGCAAATCTCAGAAGGCGACCCAAGTGAGAAGTGAAGTTCAGCTTGCAGATCTGAAGTCTGTACTCTTCCTTCCCTCTCTCGCCAACTCCGAACTGCATCGACTTCATACGCTCTCTAACCGAAACTCAGTTTGGAAGGTTTATCTACAGTTGCGGCTGATAACTGATAAAGAATATGCGTAACTTATGAATTAATATATTGGTTTTTCTCAGTGGATTTTGTTAAGTTGGAGGGCTAAGCTTTGAGTGATATTGTGGATCGGGGATTGAATCGAAGTTTCTGGAAGTATTCGAGTTTTTTCTATTTGTTCGCGCTTTTCAGTTGCGCTAATGGCGAGTGGCACTATCACTGCCTTTCAGGTTTGATTTCGGTGGTTTTAAGTGTGCTCTGATTCTGGGTTTTCCTCCCTTTATGGGTCAAATAAGCCTTCTGTATTTTCTGCTTATTTTTGGTGTTATTTTAGATTGGATCGTACTTCATCCAACAGTATTACGAGATTCTTCAAGAATCTCCTCATTTTTCTCATCAATTCTACACTGATGCAAGCACGGTGACTCGCATCGATGGAGATGCCAATGACGCCACTGCTTCGACGCCTTTGGTAATGATCTGTTTGTATCTGTGGATCCATTGAAATTGTTATTTACAGTTGTCTAGAATTCCAATTTACGTAGTCTTTAATTTTTTTATTTCCACTTTCTTTGTCTGATATTGTGGATGAAGGTCGAGTCTTTACATTGAATAAGGTACTTAAAGTTTTTCGAGGCTGTGTGTATATATTGCTTGGTTTTCTCCCCCCCCCCCGCCCCCCCAAAATAATGTCTATATGTATAAATGTTCATGCAGTTTCATTTATTAGATGCCTGCATTTTTTTTTTTTGAAAATCTTTGATCTTGGTATTTTATTGCATTAGTGGCATTGAGGAAATGCAAGCTGAAAGATTATAAATATTGATCGGTATATTGTAAGCTCGGTTTGTTTCACCTGTGTATCATGAATTCCTTTGTAGTTATTTCATTATCCTGTTAAAGCACGATTAAGAGTAGCTTAATTAAAAAATTGACACATTTTAATGCGAAAGAAGCTAACAGATTGGTGGATACATAGTGGGTTTCTTTGTGCTAATCTATGGGTAGTTGTTTACAGAGATTGCTATGTCATCAAAATTTATTGGTATATTAAGTAAATTTGGGTGAATGGGCATTTATGCTTATCATAACAGCTGGAAAAGGTGTCTATACAATTTGTTGGGGCGTTTTGTTGACAAACTGTGTGACAAAGCATTGTATTTTGGGTCAGATCTTAAGTGTCTAGGTGTTTTCTCAAAATAGACTTGAAGTTGGCTCATGTATCAAATTCTGGTAGATGACGTTGCTCAAGATGTGTTCGAAATTTGGCTCGTGCAAAAATATTATTTCCCACTATGCAGGTCTCTGCATCTACTTTGATTGACCAGTGGGTAGTTGTGCCCACTTCAAATAGTTATTTCCCATTATGCACTACCTTGATTGACCGGCGTTGACCCTCGTCTAATAATACTTTGACTAAGCCTTTTTTAATTAACTGACACTTCTTCCAAGTGACTCAGATTCTTAAGGCTTGTAAAGAGCACTACCTTCTGCAGAGTTATCAGCTATTTCAGACATTTTCATATTTCCTCGATGGCTTTCTCTTGAAGCTTAAGAAAATATTTCACCACAGCTTTTGAAACACATTACTTTGACCATAGTTGTATAGAGTTTTGATGTGTGGCTTGCATGAAAATTTGAGGTGTATTTTTTGGTTGCAAGAGCCTGTGAAGTAAGATCCGAGAAGTTTGGAAGGAATTCAAATCCATGGTTTGGAGAGCTAATCCATACAGTGGACTTTTTGGTAGAAGAGTCGGCTAGTGTGTCTTTATTTATTGTATTGAAAGTTGCCTTTCTAATGAATTTGTTTTTCATAGGCTTGAGGGGCCTGAGGAGTTTTCTTTCAAACAAATTTGTTCTTGAGTTTCCATTTGTCAACAAGGTCGTGTGTTATTTTTTATGGTTGAGGTACTTTCCATCGCTAGTTTATTAGTATGATTATTGCTCCTCGCACTTAAAGAAAGGTAAATTTTATTGGTATTCTGACATTGGTAGAAGTGTTGAAAAGAGGATGACAGAAGTTCAAATTATGCGGCTCCTTAACTTATCTAAGGTGTTTGAGGTTTAGTGAGATATGTTAGGTAGGTATGGGCAGGTTCCTTAGTTAGGAATGTCATTTAGCTGCATAATTTAGTGCAACGATGAATGATGGCAGGCAATGAAACTTTACTTTTGATAAGGAGATGTATGAGGTTGTGTAATCCTTATGCTATTAGTATCACCACTTGTCATCTCAAGAATTTGTGCTTTATTCTGATCATGATACCTTTCGTTTTTTGGCTCCCAAAAGAAATTAAACCATAGGTATATTTGTTGGATTGGATATTTGTTGGCCTATTTTTTATCTTGTAACATAAGAAAAGAGTTGAGAATTAAAAAATGCCTCGAGTCATTAATTGTCCATGTGATTTGTCATTCAAGTTGAAATTGTGGGTTCCAAAGACTCAATGAAGAATACAAATTTTGTTCAGATTTAGCAAAATTTTTGAGATTTGCAGAGTGGATAACCCAACACTACTGATGATTTTCATATTCAAGGTGGGTCTTTGTTTCGTGCCAATAAACTTTGCTTTCCTAGGACTTTGGTTTAAGATTTCATAGTTTGGAAAATTCATGTTGGTAGCATATTTAGCCATTTGGGCGTGATAAGAAAATAGAGGAGGTCGAGCAATATTTTTATTTGCTTGTTTTGAAGAAAGGTGTGGCTAATATAGTTTGCATTTCTTGAACATATCGATTAGCCAAGCATAAGAAGCAAAATATTGTCCTCTACACTACTTTGCTTGGTCCTAGTTGCCCTTGACAGGATGTGAACATAGATTTTGTGTTTGGACTCCTCCATACTCCTATGGAGCATGATTCTATTTTTATTGTTGTGTACTATTTTTTTAATGTGGCCCACTTCATTCCTTATAGTGAGACTCTTGATGCTTCTCGAATTTTCAGATTCTTTTGTTGAGATTGTCAAGTTGTATGGTTTTTTGAAAACTATTGTGTATGATATGGCTCCACATTTTATGTTCCTTTTGAAGAATCTTATGGCACATGTTGGGCACTAGGTTAAGGTTTTTCATTGCATTACCCTAGACAAACAATGATACTAAGGTTATTAATCGGAGTTTAGATAGTCTATTAAGATGCTTGTTTGAAGGAAACCTTAAGAATTGGGATTTGATTCCTTTTATGACCCATCTTGTATGTACTATCTCTGTTAATAGGTCTATAGGTATAAGTCCTTTTGAGATTGTGCATGGCTGCAAACCTCCAAAGCCTTCATATCTTATCTCGATGTCTTTGTATGCTACCGTATCGATGTTGGCCAAAGCATTTACACAACTTTTTTATGACCAAGCAAGTAATTGATGATATAAACTTGAGCAAATTTGCATTAAACATATTGAATTTTGGTGATAGGAATTATCATGATTTAGATTGGATCATAGTGGTGCCCAATTGGCCCCATTTCTAAATTGTTGGCCTGTAGTGCTGATACGTTCTGTAGTGCTGATACGTTTAAAATTGTACGGCGGGTGAAATAAATGCCTATGCTATTGATATCTCATTTTACTTTGGTTTTTGCCTTTTTCAATATTGAGGATTAATTACTTACAAAGGTAGTTTCGGCCCACTAGATGATAATTTTGTAGTCCCTTAAGTTGTGCATGCTATTGAGACCTTATCCACTCCTGCACAATTACCAGATACATGTGTTGATGCTATTTTAGATGAATAGTTTGTGTTCACTGGTGAAGGAAGGTCAAACCTTCCCTGTTCACTAGGTAGGTGAACCAGATTTAGTATGTGCATGGATTGCTAGAGAATACTCTAGCAGCTTGACCCATATTTATTGGAGTTCTATTGGTGTTAGTTGGATCGACCATTGCTTGAGTTGAGCTTTTCTCACCCTGCTGGAGTTGGAGTTTTTAGATTCTGGTCACCACTTATACATCTGCAGATTTGGAATATGGATTGTACAACCACTTAGTGTGTGATTGGGAAATTGACCACTAGAGTTTCAAGATTTGTACTCTATGGGATTAAATTTCTGGCACTCTAGGAGTGTTGATGCAAGCATATCAAAGAATGATTTCTGGATATTCGATTTGTTTAGTTTCCACTTATTGTCATATTTCAAGGATTCCTGAAATTTTTTTAGTTTTGGTAGTATTTAAAATGCCTATGAAATGATATATTTTATTTTTTTTATTTTCTTATTTTGGATTGTTTATTGGGATATTATGTTTATTTTTTAAATAATTTAAGAGCAGCAGTATCCGTTTATGGACATTAGTTTTCTTGTTTGCATAGTCATTGATGAATTGAATTAGTACTGGAAGATTATGTATCTCTTTCCTTTTTCTAGTCATCTATGTTTCTCCCATCTGTTCTATTCTCTAATTCTCCCCTTCCTCACTTCCCATTCTCTACATCAACAGGCAATGTTGTTGTTTTGTTGGCAATGGAAGTCTAGCTCTACTAATAAGCTTCTTTTTGGTGAATGCTTATGTTTATGAATACCTCAGGGGTAATATTGGCTTTCATACAATATTTAAATTTTTATTTTATAGAAAAGGAAAAATATGTATCAATATTTCCATTTTAAAAAATACTATTTTAAATCTTATTTTTATGATAAATTTATTCTTAAAATAAAAAAAGAATTTTGTTGTAGGTGGCTCTTTGATTTGGGGTACAACGGCTGAAGCTCATTTAATTGAACATGCCAATGAGATTTTCCCATGTTGTAAAAGACTGGATGGAGTCCTTGCATTGGATGACTATAATCCAAGTTCAAAGCATTCACTGTTACCAACCTTAATAGAGTGTCATCGGGCACAATCCAATTTGTTGAGGGCGGCCATCCTTTGAGCTTGGAAGAATGGCCATCATCTGGTGGTGTGCTTTGGTAGTTGTGATCTTCTCGGCTAATCAGAACTTTGATTGATATGGTGGATTTGTTCTTGCATCCTTGACTCATCTCAGATCAGAATTGTGCTAAGGACAGTATTTGAGAGGGCCAGGTGCTGAAACTTTTTTTTCCCTCTCTGTTGGCTCAGTTAACAGAGGTGGGGGTTCTGAGGCGTCCTCGTTGCCTGATCCATTGGATCAAGGTCTGGACTTGATGTTCTCAGACTCCCACACTTTATTTGCTAAACTGTCTTGGAAGGTATTTCTCATTGTTGGCTTTGTATAAACAAGCCTATCTTAACTTCACAGTAATATGATGAGCACTGGAAACTACACTTGGGTACTTAACTCATTGATCTGTTGACTTGAACTTGCAATTGCTGGATCTGCACAAGATTTGCAATGCAGAAACACTTCCATTACGTGTTTTTCTGAGATCATGGCAGAATTTATGTGAAAGCTATCTGTAGTCTTAGTAACTTGTTTTGGATCATTACTGTTTTATTCAGTGGGGATTTTCTAACTATATAGGTGTCTGGTTGGTTGGAAAAATTGTCCAAAATATTCCCAACTTTTTGAATTTAATCAATTTTATCTCACCTTGAATTTTGACAATTTTTAATATGTGCTTCCAAGATTGAGTCTGTTTTGCCAATTAAGATCTTTTTGTATCAAATTCATGCATCTTAAATCGTAAGTAGCACTGAAAAGTGAGTGATTGTGATGAGGAGTGAAGAGATGGAACTTTAAGAGATTTGGATAAATAAAATAACCACAATTTTGGGTATTACCGGGGAAGGAGGCATTAATTAACAGAAATTGACATCAATTTTGATCAATTTGATGCTGGAATATGTCCAATTTTATCTGAAATTGTTGATTGGTAAAATTGGCTCAATTTTAGAAGCACATAATAAACTAGAATCTAATCATAAATGAGAATAATATTGACTTAATTTGATAAGTTTGAGGATAAAATTGATAATTTTGCCATGTTTGGTTGGTCTATATAAAAATATATGCCAATTGGGCGTTCTCAGGGGATGTGTGATTGATGCCACACCATCTTATCTTAAAGGAGCTTCTAAAAGGGTTAAATTGGAAGACCATGTGTGCGGGCATGACAATTTTATTCCTGTAGAAAAGTATATTACATTGGTTTGAAGTAAAATTTGCATGTTTCAACATTTGGGCACTATGATTAACCTAATTTTGGCTTGAGGCAGTCAAGGGGCAACCCGTTGCATAATTCTCCCACTACCTGTGGGGCCTAGGGAAGGATTGGATCACTTTTAGTTTATTTTATGTGGTTTCAAGTTACATTTTGCATGATTCCATTTTTACCACTCGAATCCATGACTTCCAAGTCACACGGTGACAACTTTACCATCTAGACCAAGTTCTCCTTCTTTGGCCTTAGGAATTGAGACACCCTTTTCTGTTCTCAAAGTTTCTATAATTCAGGATAATTGACTCTTAATATGTTTTCTATTTGCTAACTCATTGCTGTCAACATATCATTTTCTTCTCTGTCTGTCTCTGTGTGTGTTTCCATGTGTGTTGGCTCGTGCAATTGCATGTTTGCAGTTTTGTTTCTACCTTTATTTGATCAAGTTAGATGCATTGTTATGCCCCCTTTATCCCGTGTTATTTGTTTGTAGCTATTGTTATTGAATGCTGGAACCCAGAAGAATGTTCGTTCTGTTCCATTTTTTTTTCTTTTTTTCTTTTTTACGTTAAGCAGCATATTTATAACTTTAACAAAACTTCTGCATTTGCTTGGCAGGAAATTCATTCACTTCTTACTTCTCTGAATTATACTGGCATTGAAGTAGTGAAGCTCAAGTGTCAAAACTCATGGAATGGAGGCATTCTAGTCATGGTGTTAGGATATGTTAAATCCCGGAATTTCAGTGGTAGGAGGAGGTTCACTCAGACCTTTTTCCTGGCTCCCCAGGAGAAGGGTTTCTTTGTCCACAACGATGTTTTCCAGTTCATTGATGAGGACTCCGCTAACCAACAAGGAATACCTGAAATACCAGAAATCAAAATTGATTCTGAAGTACATGCATCTCCTCATTTAGTGCAGCAGACAGGTAATTATGAAAGTCTTATTTATTAGAAAACAAAGCTCTTTTGAGTACTATTTTTGAGAACTCAAAAACCAGGACCCCCACCCTCTAAGAAGAGAGAAATCCAACTCATCTATTAGATGATCCTTCAGTAGCTCCTTTACTTTCTTTGTATTGGTGTCACATAAGTTTAGCGGTTACAGTGAGGACCAGGAGCAGCATGATGTGGAAAAGATAATATTTCTTGCCTGCAACTGTTGACAGTTACTGTGGCTTTGTCATTATGTTAAAAAAATATGTTAGTGGTTGTGGATCCTTTTGGTGTGCCTATTCTCCATTTCTCTGTATTATAGTTTTGTATTTTGGAAGATTGTAATGTAAGGCTCGACACTTATTCTTGGTAGTACAATAGTCTTTTTATAATTGCAATATTTATTTTTTCAAGATCTTGCCTATATAGGTCATCTTGATGCTGTAATATTATGATCTTCTAATTGTAATTTGCATGACTGTATTTGTTGAGCAGTTTCCAACTTTGCCTTGGACGAAGAGACAAGGGAGTATGTGACTTCAATTCATATTGAGGCAGATAGTCCTGTGGACAAGTACAGCGTTCCCGACGAACAACAAAGCCAGGAGCCTGAGGCTGAAACTGTGGTGGGGGAAGCTCCTGTGGAAGAATCTCCACCATTTGAAACTATGGATGCTGTGCTGGACACACAGCCTGCTCCCATAAATGAATCTGTTGGGGAATCTGCCAGATTAACTTACGCATCTATTGTATGATTGCTTCCTTAAGTCACAGTGTTGTCATTGTTTCATGTTTTAATTTTTGATAAGTGTGTTTCATCATGTATTTGATGTGCATGCATGCATTCATTTGGTTATGCGTACTTTATTTATGGACCACATTTCAGTGATGTGGGAGTCACATGGACAGCGAAGCAATATAATGCGCAGCTCCAGCCATAAGACTAATATGGAGAGAGCAATATTTGGTAGCTGTACGTATGCAAGGACCTGAGTTTGAAACTCTTGGCTCTAGTGTGCATGAGTGCGATTGATCTGAGCTTTTCAAGCTATTTCCTGTCTCTGATGATGTGACGTTAACATAAGTAGTTGTGTGTACAAAGGGCAAGTGCTGGTATGACTGTGAAGTTGCTCTATTATGACTTGGAGTTCACAAGCTTAAAATGCAAGCACAACCTCTTTGCAATATCAGGATAAAATTGCGTACATCTAGCTTCCCTAAACCCAACAATGTATCATTTGCACTTGGCCTCCCTATAAATAGTTTATATGTTGATATTTTTCTTCTTTAAGAGAATTAGCTTTTTAAAAAGCACCTGTTACTTTGGCTTCTAGCATATGACATGTTAAATCAATCCAAACCAAATTAAGACTTTTCTTAGGGTAGATTATAAGGTTTTTTTAGTCTGCGTATAGCTCTATTGAAGGCATTGTCGCCTTTTAAATCTAGATGTACAAGATCATGCTAGATGCTTTTCCTTCAAACTCTTCTTTGGTATTCTTATGCGTCTTCTATACCGAGTCGCTTTCAAGCTTTCACATCTTCTAGTATATGCATTATGCGATCGCCATTTTGTATGACCAAATCATCTTAAGCGCATCTGTTGTATCTTTTTCTATAGTGTCATCTTGACTTTCTCCCATATAACCATTTTGAATTATGTTTGCAGTATAACTAAACATGTATTTCATCATCATCATGGCTTCTATCAATTTTTTACACTTGTTGATATGTAATCACTAAACATTCTGCATCATACAGCTGGATTGGCCTAGCAACTTATATTTTCCTATAAATTTGTGAGGTACTTCTGCCCTCATGGTACCCCTAAAGCTGTTCTCTACTTCAATTAGTTTGCTTTAATTCAATGAATAATATTCTTATTTGTCACTCTTATCATTTTGAACCATTGATCCAAGATATTTGTAACAATTCTACCTCGGTCGGCTTTTTGTTCTTATCTTTGTTTGACGACCATTACCTATGTTAATAAACTTACATTTCTATATATTCAGTATTTGTTCTACTAATTCTAAAACTTTTAGCCTCCAAAGCCTTTCTCCTAACTTCTAATTTAGAGTTTTTGCCATCCCATCTCATCTACCAAAACTGTCATATATAAAAAAGCATGCACTAAGTTACATTATCTTGAATGCTTTTGACCAATTCAACCATATCCAAGGCAAATACATACAGATTTAAAGTTGACCCTGGTGTAATCCAACTGTTATTGGAAAAAACCTACATTTCTGTTGTGTGCATCCTTACTCCTTGCACAATTTGCCACCCTGCTATACATGTCTTTATAACTTGAATATATGCAATTGGAACTTTCCTTCAAAAAATCTTCATAATATTAGCATTGGGAGCTTTATATGTTACTTGATAATGCCATGTCAAGGTCCTTATGTCTTTTCCTTGAATTGGCCCATTATGCAATGTAGCAAATTTGTAGCTTCCATAGTATATAAGCCTAGCATGGTACCAGAATGATGCTTCTATTACTTGAATTCTTACCTTTGCTTCCTTTTCATATCCATAACTCATCATGTGTCTCATCTATTTGATACCTCTATAGTTGGCAAAACTTTTTATATCCTTTTTGTTCTTATTTAAACTAGTACCAATGCGCTTTTTCTCCACTCATTCGGCATCATGCTACATAAAATTTTTTCATTCATTCTAGTCCATGAAATTCCATCGTCTCTCGTATAATTCGAAGCCTTCACTGGGAC
Source organism: Nepenthes mirabilis (assembly GCA_025585075.1). NCBI lineage: Eukaryota > Viridiplantae > Streptophyta > Magnoliopsida > Caryophyllales > Nepenthaceae > Nepenthes > Nepenthes mirabilis. The sequence goes on along the minus strand of JAODPA010068892.1, from coordinate 22,200 downwards.
ACCATCTTACTGCATTCCCGATCTTCATTATCTTCAATGACTTTTCAGCTTACCTCTGTTGATATATTGATGATAGAAACTCTTTTTATTTACCTGTCATCACCCTTTATGATGATCTCCAACAATGTTTCTTATCTTTTTACTTTCTTTTGGACCTCTTTGCACCACCACATTTTGCATGGTACACATGGTTTTATTCCCCTAAATTCTATTTGGATGCTTCTCAAATGCAATTAGCTATAGCACTCCAGATTTCACTAATACTTCCTTTGAGATTCCAATTACTTTTCTTTAGGATATTCCCTTTAAAGGGTTTCTACTCATAACGCTTTTAAGTTCCACCTTGTAGTTCTTGAGGTATCATACTTTACCTTTTTCCTCTATTTCTTAAGATGCATATTGAAAACCAGCAAATAGTGTGCTGTAATCAACCATTGCTTACCCTCGGGATTAAACAGTAAATCTGACTTTTGGATGCTATGACAACTTCACAAAATTTTATACCTTTGTTTTTGGCTCTTGTCAGATTCATGATGTGTCTGGGCTATTAGATTTATCCTGGATTGCACGATATAATATAGTTTGACTTTAAAATATGGCAGTTGCGAGCTCCCAAGGGATCTGTTCCATTGCAACCTCCTGTTAGGCAGAGCTTTTCAGCTACCTCAGAGCAGTATCACAGGGTACAAACTACATCTCCACAATTAAATCCATCTGCAACATCATTTGTACCTGAAGCCGTTGGGGCTGGGAGAGATGAAGCTGCAGCTCAAGAGGAAGGTAAGCTTCTGAGTCTAGTTTATGCTGCTTTTTCTTCAATCTGATTAATAATATGTTATTTTTATGTCCCAAGTACACTGCACCAAGTAAAACTATAGTGGATTGTCTATGCAATAGTGTGCCTAACAGGCATTTGTGAACATTCTTTTGAGTTGATAATATTCTAGTTTAGGCCTTAATAATATGGAACGTGGGGCTATACCATTCTGTATGATAAGGCATCATTGTCTTCTATCAATTGGCTAGGTTATGGGTTAGTAGGAATTTGAAGCTAGCATCACTTATTGAAAAGTGGTATTATAACACCTCCCATTGTGGCTTCTTTTTTTCTTTCTTTTTTCTTTGTGTCGGTGCATGCGTTTGGATGGACTGGGGGAAAGTTTCATCTTGATTCATGAGGTATCAATTATCAATATACTTGCTATCCATAGGGTGTGGCTTGGAGGATGAATGTTTGTTGTCTTCTGTAATTTCTTTCTTGGCATAAAGGTGCTTTGAAAGATTTATGATAGACAAGCAAAGGTTCTAGGGATTGCAATTACTCATATAGTTTGAAGAAATAGTTGAAAATTTTGAATTTTTAGGGTAGTGAAATCTCTTTATTTTTATTTGTTCAGAAGAAATTGAAGGACCATAGTTATCCAGAATGTTGTACATTCTTGTTCTTAGTACAGTTATTGGAATTTTGTATGCCACTTACATTCACATATGGTGAAGAGCTTGGGCTTAATGATGAGCTACTCTGTTCTGGATTGTGATGCAATGTTAATGAGATGATCAGGGTTGCTTAGACAAATACTATAGGTGCATTGGAGAACTGCTTCTCTATATGCTGGCATCACTAATTGATTGAGCTTTCCATTTGATTTGATATTTCAGATAGTAGGTAGCATATTCTACTATCCACAAATGCTTTGCATAATCATATGAACTGAATGGACAGAGACCAAAAAAATATATATATATATTTTTCTTCTATTTCTTTTATCTATCCATATTTTCGATTACGTTGTATCACTACCTTCAAAATTTTCAGTTAAAATGTGGATATCTGGGCAATGTGTGTACCTCTCTCTACAATTTGGAGTGAAGTATGGGAAAAGGTAACCAACATCTACATTGTCCTTTTAGTAGGTCTTGGTCACTCTGCATGGGACTTTATTCCTTATATGCTTTTGCTGTAAAAAAGGCACATTCTGGTTTGGCATGATCATGGGCTGGCCAGGGAACCTCTTCAGAGAACAATTTTCAGTTTTTTATTTTATTTTAATTTTTTTGTAACAGTAAATACAATTATCCACTTATTTGCCTGCACAAATTACTGCAAATAAAGGAGTGGGAAGAGAAATTGGTACATGGTTTATATAGGCAATCTTTCTATACAAATGGGAAACCTACTGGTGAATAGAAAATGAATCCTTGTAATCTGAAATATTACAAGGTTGTAGAAGCTTTTAAACCTTGTGTCCTTTACATATGTGAACAAGGTCATATTGAAAAGGCTCTCTACTGTAGACTGTACTAAATGAGCTGCATTAGGCGTCAAAATATTTCTGACCAAGGCATTATTGGGGTGTAAACAAGAATTCAGAGTATGCTAACAGCCTTAGCTGCTAATAATGATGTGTTGGCAAGGTAGTATTTGAATTGTAAAATGGTAGCCCTTTGGACTTCTATATTTGTATAATGCAGGTGGATGATTGGTTAATGGTTATGGATTTTGGAGGACTTTTAATTGTGGTAGTTGTGGTTGTGAATTTGTTGGATGAAAGTGAAGCTATTTACCGCTCCTGGATTGCAGGTATGAAGTTTGATTGGCTGATCAAACAGTGAGATGCTTGTTTGTAAGCGCTGGCAAATGCAGCTGTGGAAGACTATCCTTGTCTCATGTTTTGAAATCTAATGTCTGTAGAAATGTTGGGTTCTTTTGGCAGCGTTCTCCATAGGAAGGATGATTGACATCTATAATGTTGGAAGAAATGAAGCTGAATCTATGGGTCATTGTTCATTGTAGTTTAACAGGGCTGGCACAGAGTTTGGCCTTTTGCATTGCGAGAGTGCTTTGGTTTTCTTTGCCTTGGAGGCTTTGTTAAGATACTTATGACTGATAATCGGAACTTTGTAGATTAGGAAACCTGTACCTTTCCTTGTTCTTTCTTTAGGATGAAAGCCAAATCTGTGGATCACTGTCTTTATTGCAGGATGACCTCGGGGATTTAGTTGCTTTCTGTAGTGCATTGCTTTCCAGTGGAAACATTTCTTGAAGAGATTTAGCTGTTGTATTCACAGTATCTCAATCCCTTTGCTTCGTCATTTTATTCATTGAGTATTTCAGGATTGTTTAGTCCTCATGGATTTGTAGAATTGATTTAAAACCATAAACAGAGTCAAATGATCAAATGGGTAGGGGTATGGGGTTCTGTGATACAGTTTAGGTATTAATCTCATATATTGAGCCTGGTCACAAAAGGGATTAGTATCTGCAATAAAAACTATTATAGAATTTGAAGATGTAATTTATAACAGATTCTAAATGTAGCTGAGATATCTATTTGCCAATTTGTATAGTAATTGCCATAAAGGTGCTTCATGATGGTGCGCTCGTTATATGGATATAGGACCAACTAAAAATAAAATTGGTTGGGTTCAACCAAATGATTGTTTGGATCCATTCCTTGAGGTCTAAGGTTATCCCCTTTGAAAGTTGGTGGTTGCACAAATGCTTTTCTAATTCCAACTATTTTTGTGGCTTCCTGGTCTTTCAGAAATTACTTTTCTCACTGATGTCAGCGACATGCAGTGCATTAATTTGGTGTTGGCTTGACTAGAAAATTCAGTCTCTATATCCATCAACATGGTTGAAGTCTGTTTTCTTGAAATATCAAAGGGAATCATTGTGCTACTCTTCATTGAATGTGCTGTAGAGTTCGGGTGCTCTTTTAATTTACCGATGATTTCCAGATCTTATATCTGTAGTTACTTGTGTTGGAGCATTCCATTGATCTTGTGTCCTCTCACTATCCAGATGAATTGACGTCTGTCTATGTGAGGAATTTGCCTGCTCATGTTACTGTTGCTGATATTGAAAAAGAGTTCAGGAACTTTGGTAGGATCAAACCCAATGGGGTCTTCATTAGGAACCGGAAGGTCAGCTTGCCTCTTCTGCTCTTGGAACTCATTGTGTTTTGATTGTTTAGGATGAAAATATGATAGCATTACCGCCTTAACTTTTGGCTTGCAGGAAGTTGGCGTGTGCTTTGCTTTTGTCGAGTTTGAAGATATTAGTGGTGTTCAAAATGCAATAAAGGTTCAATCTAATTACATTTTTAAGAGGCCTACCAATTTTTTTAAGCAACTTGTGTCTGCATGATGAGGTTTTTCAACTGTTTGTGCTTATGTTTGTCGATTGTCTCCTTTTAGTTATATCCATTTAAACATTGCTTTCTGCTACAAAAGTCCAAGTTTCTGCAAACCATTTGAGTAGGCTAACCATAGATAGGTCAGAGGCACCCATGCCCTTTGCTATTATTAGATGCAGAAAAATTAATACCCAGTCCAGGAAGCTTAATTTTTTTTTTTAAAAAAGCGAGGGATTAATCATAGGACTAGTCCTTCAAAGTTCTTTGTTTTCCAATTGGGCTGGTCAGTTGCGGGCAGGGAGTTTACACTAGTGCAGTTTACACTAGTGCAGGATTTGGTGGCTGCCATGTATAAGTTTCATTTTATTGTGGAATCATAACCTCCTTTTAGATGTTATTCTAGTAGCAAAAAATAGAGCTTCCTGTGTGTGTGTTGGAGTAGGGGATCCTATTCTAGGATCCCATGTAAGGTTGGTATTGTACCATTTAGATGTGGTGTTTCTAACAATGAAGTTCTTTCATCAAAACCATTGTGTTTGCTTAATTTAAAATCAGACAAAGTCAGGCCATCATCTTTTCCCCTTTTGAAAATTCTGTTGCAGAAATGAGGTTCTGAAAGTTATTAGTGAGGGAAGTTTGAAATTGAACAAGAGGATTGCTTGCAGTGGACATCTATTAAGTGTGCTAATCAGATGATGTGATCCAAGTTTGGAAGTACAAGAAAGATGTTGACAAATAATTTTCTACTCATCTAAGATATTTCTATGCCCTAACTTGTCTTAGGGCATTGGCTTAATACAGGCAATCTGAAAAGCTATTGATGTAGCCAATTCCAAAGAAATATATTTTTTATGTACAGAGATGCGTAGAGAAGAAATAAAGTTAAAGCCCATCATGTACTTTGGTTCTATTCTTGTATCTATTGTCTTTTTGTTTTGGAAAATATTCTTCAAGAATCTGAGTGCCCAGAAGTGCATGATGAATACCACCAAAGCCCGAAACAGCTGATGAAATTAAGGGTTGTGTATAACTGCTGGTTATATCTGTGTCATTTGTAGGCTTCTCCGATACAGTTGCTCAGAAGGCAAGTCTATATTGAGGAGCGAAGAGCAAGTAGTAACAGTAGTTCTCGAGGTGGAGGTATGGGTACATCTTGTTCTTCGGTTAGTTCTAATTTATCAGTTAACAGTTGCTCGGTACATATGACCTCCAATTTTTTAAACCGAGTATTGGAGCTGAATGAAGTGTGAATATTAATTTAGCTTCTCTGAATCAAAGTTGGTTCAATACTGAATTAGAGCTCTGTGCCTTGTGGCTGGCAGAGTGCTTTTATATGCAGCAGCTGTTCAAAATTTTCGTGGCTGCCTTGCCTGTGAAGTTACTGCAGTTTTTGTACCAAAATACAACACTATATGTGTCCTCGATGAAATGCTTTCTTTACATGGAAATGTATAATAATAACTCACACGTCATACAGTAGACAGAGGTTACGCACAGAGGTTACAGACGTTACAACACTTTGAAGTAAAACAGAATACAAACACACTTTGGGAGATGGTAAATATAAGGATAAGGGAAAGCTAAGGTATTTACAAAGGTTGCTAAGGATTGATGTGAGGTGAGAAGGAGAGACTTCGTAAGTGGTTGGGCAAAGAAAATATTTACTTTTGAGTAACGCATCGACAAGATGAAAGCATTTTGTCGTGGCTTGTCATTTTTAGGAGTGAATTTATTGATTGGGTCCATGGATGAAAACATCAGCCCATATGTCGGATCTGGAGTCATCCGATACCGATACTTCCAATACCATGCCAAAATGACGATACGTTGCTGATGCTGTAGATATTTGTCTATCATGTTAAAAATTATTTGAAATTTTTTTCTTTCTATATACGCGATCCATATTTATTGTTTGATATGTTTGATATTAATATGGCCTTAATCGACATTGATATTGATACTGATATTTTTATCTATGAGTCTGGGTCCCGTGAAATCAATTGGGTTCATTTTTTTTTGGATCATGATTAACATGCTGATATGGATTTTGACGGGAGCAGGAAGAGGCCGGGGCCGAGGCAGAGGCAGTAACCAAACTGATGCATCAAGGAGCCGTGGTGGTGCTAGAAATCCCGGCCAAGGAAGCATCCCAGATGGCAGCGACTATTCCCGAATCAGAGGGAACGGTTTTCATCCTCGCAGTTTTGAATAGAGAGGAGCAGTAGCAGCATCAGATCTCCTCTAAAAGTGGAGCTGATCAATGGAGCTGGGACTTTCTTTGTTCTTTCCACAGAATTTTTGAGGTGTTTGATTGTTCCCAAGAAAAAAATTACTACAATTTTCTTCTTCCCTGAACCAAAGGGGCTATATTTGTGCCATTTTTAGGGCTGAAGAGCTTTCTGACTTCAATTTTTCGTCATGGGGTGCTTATGCTTCCTTCCCACCTTTTGAGTGATTCTGGGTTTCTGTTTGTCAAGCAGGCCTTTGTCTTAATTTTTATGCAATCTGAGCATTTTTGTTTGGGATGGCTGAAAATAACCCAACATGAATTGATCAGATTTTATCCGTTTTGACTGGGCTGGCTAGCACCCTGTATTTGACCCTTCTTTTTTTTTAATCTTATGAATAAATAACTATCTAATATCACTAATTCATTATGTATTCATTAGGAAAGAAAGATATAAACACAATAACATAAAAATCACAAAAAATCAAAAAATAACAATAATAAAATCACGATTTTTTATTATGTTCGACTCTCCAAGGCGTCTGATATGAATTTCTGTTTGGCTAGCTGTATTTGCCCCATTTATATGTAATATATATTTAGCTTTATTATCTGTATATAAAATTTATTAGGATTTAAAAAAATAAAAAAATATAAAGAACGTCCATGCTCTTGTTTCTGTTTCTTACTTTCGTTCCAAATGGACCCCAAGGGTCATCGAGGAATTCGGGCCCCTCTGCTTAATTTGGGTGTTTGTAAGTATTTAAGCGCTGTGTCTAATGCATAAGATTGATTCGAGAACGGGCGACTGGGTAAAAAGGTTGGGAGATGTTGATGCTTGAGGCCCAGCTTTGAACTTCGGAAGATAAATCCTCCATCAGCCAACTTGTTAGGCATCTTGGAATATGCCCCGCTTGACGTTGATAGCGCACGGAATTTTTCATACTTCGGAAAACAGAGCATTCGGGATTTGATCATCTTCTTCCGTGGGAGAGTGAAGGAGAGGAGGAGAGTGATCGGCGAAGATGTTTGGGTGCGAGTGCCTTTGTTGGAATAGTATCGCCGATATCTCTCCTCCTGAGCTCAAAACCTTCACATTGCCAGCTCCGATTCCCAAGTGGCCTACAGGTTTGCGTTTATTCCATTTTTCTACATATGTATTTCTATCTTTCTTTGATCTTTTGAATTTTGGGATTGATTCATGCGTTTTGTCTAATGTATTTGTATAGATTGCCAATCTCTATCACGTAATTTTCTATTTTTGTTTAATCTTTTGAATGTTTTGGAGTCGATTCATGGTTAATGGCTATTTTATTGTTCTATTTAATTTTTGCGTAATGGATTCAGAGAGAAATTTGTGGAGAGTTTATCAATCCCTGTTTCTATTTTCCAGTATCCATTCAACCCAACCCAACCACACAACTAGGCTGCGGCTCAGTAGCCGTAGGTGGCTTTATAATCTGGAATGATTTATCACCTGCATGATATTTGCATAAAAATTCCAATTCAAAATGATGAATAAGAAACAACTCTTCCCCCCTCCCACCCAATTTAAATTTTTGCATAACAATTCCAATTCAAAATAATGAATTAAAAAACAACTCCCCCATTCCCCTTTTTATATTGCTCATCAAGGAATAACTATTTCAAATATTTTTCCTATTTACTTTTACCCTTAAACTAAATCTGATTAAAATCGAATTCGCATTGGATATGAGCCGGGTTTATATGAAAATTTGTGACCACTAAATCGGGATGGGCAAGATATGGACCAGTCATCCAAGCAAAAAATTATTACTGTATCCGTCAACAATCCAAATTGGGTTGGTTTGAGTTGGGATATGGATAATTTTAATTTTCTATTTTTATTTAATAATTTGTAGTTACATAAAAAATACTTNTTTCGTTCATAATTTAATTGATGAAACATGTAAAAAAAAAAAAAAAGATGCCATATAAATTGTGAAAAATTGTAAAATTTAAATATAAAAAGTGATAAAAATGGACAAAAGTGGCTAATTAAAGGGAAATATAAATTGTAAGCAGTTTAAGTGAAAAGAATATAAAAATAGTCATTGTGTAAAAATATAAAGAATTAAAGTAGTGAAGTAATAATAAAAAAAAAGAAATCCTTCTCTTCGTTGTGAAATTCCTGTCAGCTTGTGAGTTATCGGTTGATTTTAATCCTATTCAGTGAATTTCTCTATTTATCCAAGTCAAACCTCATAATAACTTCTCTGTATTATATACTCGGGTGAGCCTTGATACAATGGTACTTTATTGTGGTTCGGAAGACACCGGTATATAAACAACAGAAACAATATCTCTTTTATGCAAGTACATTTGATCCTCTTTAAAACTGACAATACGTGAAGCCATATACACTGAGCTTCCATTCTATCCTTATCTAAAGTATCTACAGGATTGGCTTGAAAATGATTGCCTGAATTGCCATCACTGGTTTTGTTTCCTTCTCTTTCTTCTCTGCTGCTACATAGGTTATCTAATCTTCCTGTGAAAGCCTGGAGTAATTGAAACCACAATTATGGCATCTTCTGGTTTCTAGAGCTTAAGCTTGAGTTTGTGAAATTTTTTTACCTAATAGTATTAAATTAGTTGTTGGGCAATCATATCACAATTAAATTTTCCCCTTTTTCTGTTTTCGGTGAGTGTCCTAACAGTTAAGTTATTGAGATGTATTTAGACCTTGACTTCATATTAAAGTTACAGTTGACCGTATGGTAGAGATTGATCTGTGTTGATTCACACTTCAAGCCTAGAGTTGTAAATTAATTCTAATGGCATTCACTCGACAAGATATATTGTATTCTAAAATGATTCTTGGACATGCACGCAACACCTTAATTTTTTATTATAAAGGGACTTAATCAATGAAGTATAATATAATTCTTAAACTTTTACGGAAATTCATTGCGATGAGTTTATGTATTATATCAAATTGATACATCCTCCTTGGACATATCTGGCAATCTTCCTTGGCTTTGTCCTCTCTCTCTCTCTCTTCCCCCCTCCCTCCTGTGATCCATCAGTTTCTTTTTGTTTTGTTTTCTAGTTTCAATTGGCATCACTAGTGCACGTTACAGCTGAAGTGACAATTACTTGGTTTGTTATCTGCACTTGTGACAATATTGAGAAAGATTTTTGTGCTGCCAAAATAGTGAATCAGTCCAAACTCTTCAGCTGCTTCAAACCGAAGTCCAGCTTTTATAATAATGCAATTGTTCAGTTTTTCTGGGTTTGGTCAAAAGCACACTTGTACACTCAGGTTTTGCTGGTGCCTCTGTGCTGAGTCGGGCTGTAATACCCATAAAAATATAGTAGATTAGTATCTAAAGATGTTCTAACTTATTTTCGTAAAATTTTATTCTTAACTTCATTTGAATATTAACTTATATTATGTAAAATTTCAAGCACCATTAACCATGTTCCAGTTTATATGTAGTAAATACAAGATGCCAAAACTTCGAAATATAAACAAAAATAAAAATAAAATGCATATCTATTTTGGTGTTTTTTGTACCACATGCATATCACAAGTTCTTTAAAGATGATAGATTTTGTAAAGTTTGTACTATGTGTAAAATAGGTATAAAAATAAAAGTAAAAAAATATAATTTGAAAAAAATAAAAAAAATCAAGAATATATTTGGAAATTGGAAATTGAGGTGTCTCAGGGATCTTGATTCGTGACGGGTCTTGAGAACGCCCTGCTAGATCTCCACTCCATCTTTGACAATCTAAGACCTGCGCACTACAACTAAAACTAACTATCAGAGTACAATCGGGGTTTGCTCCTTGATAGGCACTTTGACGCTCAAGTCAGTTCCGTTTTGAAATAGAGGATAAATTTTTAAAGGAAAAAATGAGAGGGAATTTTAGTTTAAGTGTTTTGTCTTGTATTTTTTTTTGTCCAAGCACCAGTCTAAGTTATGGGATGTCTATTTTGGAGGTTTGGATCCGTTTTTTTCTAGATTCCTCTCTATTGTTGGCTGCCTTTTTTTTTTTTATACGATGCTCAAACGGTTATCTGCTTGTCTGTTTCTTTATGACTTCTGATGTCACGCTGGATGAGGACAACCAGTTGAGGTCTCCAATCATGGGATTGTGTGCAGCGGTTTACAGAATGGGACTTTGTTGGGCTTCGTTCGTGGGCCTCAATATTAGTCCAGCTCATTTCACATCATGGCCTGGATGGAATTTCATCAGATGGGCCCAACTGTAGCCGTACTCATTACTAACCCCCAATGCCAGAGGTTTTTAATTTTAAATCTTTGATATGTTCATTAATGACGTACTCGTTTCCCATCTGCTCTTTGTTTTTACTCTGGTGCTTGTAGCTGAATTTCTTGAAGTTAATCAAGGACGGAATTGAGCAGAAGTGATCCAACTCTAGGAATGGATGAAATCTAGAGTGGGATGAAACCTCCAGAATAATAAACTCCTGGAGAGGATAAAAATCTCCGGAGTGACAAGATCACCGGAGAAGATGAAGGTCTCCGGAGTGACAAGATCTCCAAAGAAGATAAAGGTTTATAGAGGGATAAGATCTTCGGGGAAGAAGAAGGTTTCCAGAGATGAAGATCTCGGGAGAAGATGAAGGCCTTTGAAGATGAAGGTCTCTCGAGAAGATGAAGGTCCCTGGAGTAATAAGATCTTCGGAGAAGATGAAGATCCCCGGAGATGAAGGTCTCTGGAGAAAATGAAGATTTTCGGAGTGACAAGTTCTCCGGAGATGATGAAGGTGTCCGGAGTGATGAGGTCTCCGGGGAGGATGAAAGTCTCCGGAGTGATAAGATCTCCAGAGATGAAGGTCTTCGGAGATGATGAAGGTCTCCGGAGAAGACGAAGGTTTTCAGAGGGATAAGGTCTCCTGAGAAGATGAAGGTCTCCGGAGAAGATGAAGGTTTCCGGAGTGACAAGATCTCCGGAGTTGAATGTCTCCGGAGAAGATGAAGGTCTCCAAAGTAGCAAGATTTTTGGAGGAGATGAAGGTCTCCGGACTGACAAGATATCCGGAAAAGATGAAGGTTTCCAGAGTGATGAAGTTTCTAGAGAAGATGAAGGTCTCCAGAGTGACTAAGTCTCCGGAGTGGATCCATCAGCAAGAAACCCGTTTGTTTTTTGAAGTTTATCTTGGTGCTGTCAGCCGTGTCATTAATGAGGACGATTTTCCAAATGACACATATGGATCAGTAATCATGTCATTCTTCGGAACCGTGCGTCCTTTCAATTCGAAAGTGGAGCCTTTACAACTCCAAAAAATCGGCTATAAATTCGGCACTGTTTTGGGTTGGTTTTCTTCATTGTCTTCAATCTGCAAACCCTAACTTTCCCCTTTCTGGTCATCTCCTCCTTACTCTTCAAAGTTCTGCTCTCATGGCTCTTAGAGTCACTAATACTCACTCAGTTCTTTTTGTGGACGACATTGAGAGGTTGTACTTCGAGTTTAACGTTTCTAAGGAGATTTCGTTTGTGGTGCTTGGTGAGAACGACAGGGCTTGCGCTCTCCCTACAGACTCCTCCATAGCATGCGAGTTGCTCCAGATTTTTAAGGAATTTGGCGTTCCTATTGCTAGGTTTCACGCTAACACTGTAAGGTATTTGTGCAATCTCTGCATTTTTTTTCGTTTTCATGGGTTAGAACTTAACTCCACCGTCGTCAAGGTCATATTTCGATTCGTCCAAAGCGGCGATTGGATTTCATTATCCCCTAGAGAACTGAGCATTTCTGAGTTGATCCACAAGTCTGTGAAAGACTGAAAAGACCGATTTTTCTTTATGAGGTTATTTGTGGGTGTTCCTTGTGGTTGGGGAAGAGTTTCTGACTCACTCACCGGTAGGGTTACTCATCGAGATGAGGAATCAGCAAAGTTGTTTGTCGATATAATCGGGGAGAAGATGGATTCTTTTAGTAATAAGAATAGAGACTGTCTTCTTTAACCGGAAATTATGGCATTTGCTGAGTGGGTGACTGGCGCCGGAGATACAATGGCTGTCGTCACGTCACCATAAAAAGCGCGTAAAAGAAAAACTGGTGCCACCAAAGCTAAAGTTGCTTCATCACAGCGTCGAGTTACCTCTTCTCTTTCTCTTGAGGCAAATCCTACTGAGTCTGAAACCGTACAACCTGAAAGCCCAACTTCAGGCCCTACTATTCAAATGGGTCTGGAGTTCGAGTTTATCACTGGTGAGGATCCCCCTGGAACATCTATGGAGCCCCTGAGCGCTCATGAAACTATGCATCAGTTTGCTGATGTTGGACAGCTTGGCAAGTGTGGCATTCAAATTGAGGTCGAAGATGCCCGGATTGAAGAAGTGCTACTGCCTGCTTCTTCGCACATGCAAGCGGGGTCCTCTGCTTGTTCGGTTGTTGCAGAGGAAGTTGCTGGAGTGGCAGGTGTTGAGGAGACTTCTCATCAGGAATCTCCGGCGTTTAATCCAACAACCTCCTCATTCCAACCAGAGGCTGGTGAACATCATCCTTTGTGGCCATTCACTTTTGGTTCATCGACTTCAACGCCCCATTCGAGTATAGTTGGAAGACGACCAACTTCTACTTTAGGGGCAAGGGTTCCCTTGGCTGACGTAGCTCTCAAAGTGCCATTTCTTACGGTAAGAATTTAGTTAATTCTTCCAATTGAGTTTGATTGATCATGATGCCATGTACTTACTTTGTGTGCTCTTAGGAGGAAAAAATGTTCGATACCTTGATGATAGGCTTTCAACAAAGGAAACTTTGGATTCGTCAACTCTAAGATGAGATCAACCATCTGTGGCGAAACCAAGTTGATCCAAGTTCCCTACAACAATGCCAAGACCAAATTTTCAATCTTCAAGCCGAGTTGCAGGGTGCCAAGGATGCGCTAGAGCTCGCCAACCAACAAAATGCAGAGCTCCGCAGTGAAAATGCCCGCTTACACTTTGAGCTGGGGGCGTGCTTTAGGTCAGAGGAAGTTGGACCTGTGATGAACACCCACTTTCTGGATGGTGTTAAACTTTGCCAGCAGATTGCATTGCTGGTTGATCTGCAATTTCTGATTAGCTTTTTTGATTAGAGAAATAGAAGTGCACGTCGCTCGTCTGACTTGCGGGATTTTCCAGACTCCTGAGAGCCAAGTTCTTGCCATCCACGGAGTTTGCAAGGACAACTTATTTTATTGGTTGTTTAATCTTGATATTGTATAGAATATGTTGGCTTATTAATATATAGATTCTTCGTCGTCTATTGTATTCTATAACTAATCATTTGCCGGCTAAGCACTTTGTTTAGATGCTTTATTGGTGCCGGGCTTTAGCGAAATCAGGATCGTTAACAACTTTGATCCTAGTTCGCAGGGTATGGTTGATTGAAGGTGCTCATCCCTGAAGAAGGAAATTGAAACACGCATGCTAAACAGCCACCCTAAGGTCTAATTGTTTGACCATGCTTGGTCGGTTGGAATGGATCCACAATTGGAATTTTTGACCGCTTGTGAATCGCTCAATAACTGGATCGAGTTTCTTTTGACCGCTTATGGGTCATGGAACAGGTGAGGTGAAAAACTCACTTGACTTAGAGGCAATCTAGGCCGGTTTAGTTAGATACATTACATGAGTACATATATATATTTAAATAAAACAATCGTAAAAAGGAATGAACAAAAAGGCAAATGATTCCATTAAAGATAAAATATGATACAGGCACATGAAGATGCATGCATTACCTACATTACCTACCTGCACCTTGAATGAAACTATTGATAAAAGTTTTTTAAATGAATTGCATTCTATGTTCTTGGTATTAATTTACTGTTCTGGCTGCGTAATTTGCATGTACCATCCCGGAGGATGGCTGACACGATGAATGATCCCTGCCAATTTGGGGACAGATTATTTTTGTTGATAATTTTCCTGGTGGCCTCTATGCTGCGTAGGACCAAGTCTCTGACATCAAACTTTCGAGCCTTCACCCTTTTATTATAATATCGCGCGATCCGTTGTTGATACGCAGTCGTATGCACCTTGGTTGTTTCCCGCCCCTCATGAAGCAGGTCAAGATGTTGCCTGAGTTTTTGTGCATTGTGTAGGGGATCAAAAATTTCAACTCTGAAACTGGGTAGTCCAATCTCCACGGGGATCACTGCCTCCGTTCCAAAGTATAGATTGAAAGGAGTTTCCCCAGTTGGCTCCTTGGATATAGTACGATAAGATCACACTATGGAAGGCAATTCGTCTGGCCAGGAACCCCCAGCATCCTCCATTTTTGTCTTTAACCCATGCAAGAGAGTTCTGTTAGTTACTTCCACTTGTCAGTTAGTTTGAGGGTAAGCCATTGAAGTATGGACCAGCTTGACGCCTAAGTTTGTGCAGTATTTGCTGAAATGCTTCCCCGAACTTGGTTAACTATCAGTTCGGAGTCGCAGTATACAATTATGTGCTTTGCTGAACACTCTTTTGCTAGCATGAGTTCAACTAGTAAGGCTTCATACTCAATAACGTTGTTAGTTGCAGGAAATTCAAGCCTCAACGAATAGTTGATTTCTTTTCCATCAGGAATCCTCATAACCACTCCGACTCCACTACCGGATTGCATTGATGACCCATCAATGTGCAAAGTCCAACTAGGCAAGTTATTTGTCTAGTAGATGTCTTCATTACCAACGGAAGTGCCTGGAATTGGGGTCGTGGTTCAACAATGAAGTCTGCCAAGGTTTGACCATTGATTGTCGGCCTTGGTCTAAACTCAATGTGAAACTCACCCAATTCTATAGCCCACTTTATTAATCTTTCAGACATATCAGGCTTTTACAGCACAGCTTTCAAAGGTTGGTCGTGAGGACTATTATCCTATGAGCTTGGAAATAAGGTCGCAATTTTTAGACTGAATGAATAAGTGCAAAGGTCTTTTTCTCCGTGTTTGAGTAACGAGTTTTAGCGTCTGCCAACATTTTACTGACATAGTACACTGGTTGTGGCACATATGATTGTTCTTTGATTAACACCGAATTTAACGCTGTTTCTGACATTGCTAGGTCTAGATATAAATTTTCACCCCGCATTGGTAAAGCCAACGGAGGAGGACTAGACAAGTAGTCCTTTAACTCTTGAAAAGCGGCTTGGCAATTCGCTGTCCAGATAAAATCATTTGCTTTCGTTCCCCTTAAAGCGTTAAAAAGGGGAAGGTATTTTTCGGCCGACTTGACCAAGAACATGGACAAGCTGCTAGCCTCTCGGTTAATCTTTGGATGTCCTTTACTGTCCCAGGTGGTGCCATATCCATTATGACCTTTATCTTCTCTGGATTTGCTTCAATCTCTCCCTGTGAGACTATTAAGTCCAAGAACTTTCCATATGTAACTCCGAAAACACATTTAGTTGGGTTTAACTTCATCTGATGTTTTCGAAGTACTTCAAAAGTTTCTTTCAAATCTTGGATGTGGTCACATGTTGCCTTGCCCTTTATGAGCATATCATCCACGTAGACCTCTATGTTTCGACCAATTTGAATCTCAAATATTTTGTTTACAAGCCGCTGATAAGTAGCTCCCGCATTTTTGAGACCAAAAGGTATAGTCCTATAACAATATATACTTTGGTCAGTCATGAAAAAAAGTATGCTCATCATCTTTCAGGCTTATCGTAATTTGATTATATCCAGAATAAGTATTCATGAAACTTAGCAGTTTGTATCCCGCCGTGGAATCCACCATCGTGTCTATCCTGGGTAGTGGATAATTATCCTTAGGACACGCTTTGTTCAAATTAGTGAAGTCCATACACATTCTCCATTTTCCATTGCTTTTCATTATGAGCACCACGTTGGAGAGCCAGTCAAGATATTGGACTTTTCTTATGAATCCGGTGTTGATCAACTTTTTCACTTCCTCACAGATTATAATAAGTTTTTCAATCGAGTGGTTTGTTCGTTTTTGCCTAACCAGCTTGTGATTGGGATCAAGTCCAAGTTTGTGGACCATTAAATTTGCCAGGATTCCTAGCATGTCAATGGGTGACCACGTGAACACATCTGCATTCTTCTTGAGGAAGGAGATAAGTTGATCTCGCAATTGTCCGGAAAGAGAGCCTCTAACTTGAACATATTTCTCCGGATCATTTGGGTCAAGAGGGATGGCTCTGTTATTTTGCCGGATTGGGCTTGTTGCAACGTCATCTCATCTTGGTAGTCCAAATCTTCAACTGGTCATTCTGGAACTGCTTGAATGACTTGCGATAGCTAGCAAGTTCGGCCAGTGACTTGGTCTCTCAAGATTTCACCAATACCTGAAGATGTTGGGAACTTCATTTTTAGGTGTAAAATAGATATTATTGCCCCGAAGGCTGTCAAACAGGGTTTGCCTAGAATGGCGTTGTAAACTGAAGGCAGATCCACAATCAAGAAGGTGAGTATGTGGGTCGCTGTTCTAGGATACGTTTCCAATATAATTTCCAGTTATTTGGTTCCTTGAACGGACACGGGTTCGTTGTCCGTAAAGGGGTCCATTAGTCGGTTTAAGTTGACTTTTCTTTAAACCCAATTTAAAGTAGGCATCCAAGTAAAGCAAATTACTACTACTTCCATTATCGATAAAGATTTGTTTCAGTTGGTAATCAACTGCACCATCTAAAACGAGCGCGGTTATTACAAGGGGGTCAGAGTGAGGAATTTGTACATGAGAGATATCCTTTCCGTCAACAAATTACGTCATTCATATCCTCTACTCTTGGCCTTTTGTTTTCTACAGTAGCTTTCTACCCAATTTGAAGTGTGCTTTTTGGGTGGTTTGGTTGATATCATGCTAACCACTCTTGCCGCAACTCTGTTCCTCGGGCGTTACTGTTGGTCTTGCTATTCTTCTTCTTCTCCTTCAGTGGCTTGCTCTGGATTCTTCATAAACTTCTTGAGGTGACCTTTCTTAACGAGCTCCTCAATTTCTTTTTGCAGGGTCCTACACTCCTCAGTGTTATGTCTCAGAGATCGATGGTAATTACAATATTTCGATTGATTACCTCCCTCCAGGTTCTTGATTGCCTTGGGCCATTTAAGAAACTTCTCTCATCGTATCTCCATAAGAATGTTTGCTCGGGAGTCGTTTAGTAGTGTCAGGTTTAAGGGTTTGAATTCCTTTCAAGCTCCCGGCTCAAACCTTGACTGCTGCTTTGAATTTCCTGAGTCAATGCCATCTCCAAACCTTTTCCTTCCAATTGGCCCATTTTGTGAACGATCCCCACGTCCAGCCTTCTTTGCCTCGTTCGCCTCCTCTACAGTTATGTAGGCTCGTGTCATAGCTTCTGCCTCAGAAAATGTCCTAGGATCCTTATAAGCCAAATGCTTGAAAAACTCACTAGATTTCAAAGTATTCATAAAGGTATTCAATTTTATTTCATCAGTAAGCCGGGGAATCCGCCGAGCTTCCGCCGTGAATCTCCCTAAAAAACTTTTCAAACTTTTCCTTTGCTTTTTCTTGATACGAGCCAAGTGCCAAGACTGTTTTTCAATCTTCCTATTGGAGGCAAACTTTGTCAAGAAACTATCAGCCAGTTCCTCGAATGAATGGATCGAATTTGGTAGTAAACAGTGAAACCAAATTCGGGCATCTCTCTTTAGTGTTAGGGAAAAACACTGACACATAGTCATTTTGTCTAGACCTTGGAAACTCAAGTGCGTATGGAAGTGGTCCAAGTGATCCATAGGATTACCACTTCCATCAAATATGTCCAATGTTGGCTTCTTAAATTTATGCAGGAGTGGGCAAGTTCTAATCTCCATTGTAAAAGGAGATATTATCAAATTTGCACAATGCTTTTCTACACTGTCGCCGAACACGTGTTGCCAAACTTTCTCCATTTTTCCTCCACATGAGGAGCAGCAGTTGCTGCGGATCTTTTCTCATTGAGGTAGTCCCTCGACTTTGAGCGCTTCGGACGGTTCGGGTGACTACTTCCTTCTCCAGGCTGTACATTGCAGGAGGCCCTATCATGATCCGGAGGCCTTCGATCATTTTTTGAATAGCGAGGATTTTGTCGCTCAGGGTTTCATCCTCAGATCTTGGGCCTAACCGGCTTTCCAATCGTGAGCGGCCTCCTTCTCTGTTGTTTGAAGGTACTTTTCCCTGGTCAACAGGCTGTTCCGCATTTCCTGCCGAACGTCTCCTCTTTTGGCTCCTTTTCGAGGCAGGAGTGCCTACGGTTGAAGCGGGAACCGCTTGCCTTTGATGTCCTAATTGCATGCAAAGGGTGTTGAAAGTCACCGCTATGTTTTCCATTCGATCGTTCATGGCTTGCATTAAGACCATCTGTCGATCTTCCCACAACTACCTGCTGGAGGGTCGTTGTAGGGAGAAGTCACGTCTCTAGGAGCATGTGTTTGAGTCCTGGTGGTAACCATGTTTGGATGAGTGTGGTGGTAAAGTTGGCATTTTGGTTGCTTCCCACAGATGGCGTCAATGATGGGTCTTAGAGATCTTGATTGGTGATGGAGCTGGAGAACGCCCTGCTGGATCTTTGCTCCATCTTTGACAATCTAAGACCTGCGTACTACAACTAAAATCAAGTATCAGAGTACAATCGGGGCTTACTTCCCGACAGGCATTCCGACGTTCAAATCAGTTCCGTTTCGAAATAGAGGATAAATTTTTAAAGGAAAAAAATGAGAGGGAATTTTGGTCTTAGTGTTTTGTCTAGTATTTTTTTTGTCCAAGTAGCGGGCTAAGCTATGGGATGTTTATTTTGGTGGTTTGGATCCGTTTTTTTCTAGATTCCTCTCCATCATTGGCTGCCTTTTTCTTTTATATGATGCTCAAACGGTTCTCTGCTTGTCTGTTTCTTCATGACTTCTAACGTCAGGCTGGATGAGGACAACCAGTTGAGGTCTCTAATCGTCAGATTGTTTGCAGCAGTTTACTGAATGGGACTTTGTTGGGCTACATTCATGGGCCTTGATGTTAGTCCAGCCCATTTCACATCATGGCCTGGACGGCCTTTCATTAGGTGGGCCCAATTGCAGTCATACTCATCAGAAATAATTGAGAATATTATTACATTTCCCGTGAATTATATTGATGAATAGTCATGCCTTGAAGTGAAAATACTTCTTTGTCAAATAATATTTTTTTTCAGTGAAAAATGGTTTTTTTAAGCAACGCCAATCAATCTACTAGTTGGGCTAGATCTTGAGCGCTAGATCTATTCAGCCAAGGAGCAGGTATGCTGGGACACCATTGGAATTCGGCTAGTCAAGAAAAAACCCTGGACTCAACCGATATGCTTATAGGGCCCAAAAGTGTAAATTCATCCGGAGATGGTCTGAATCAAAGTTTTGATCCAACTGATATGCTTAAAATGCTCGTTCTTAATAGTGCTTATAGTCTTGTATTATGATTAATGAATCCCTCCTTTCTGTTTATCAGGTCAAGGATTTGCCACCAGAAGAATCAAGCTAGGAGAACTAGAAGTTGCTGAAATAACAAATTTCGAATTCATCTGGAGCTTCAAGTTGTCGAATAGTAGGAGAAACGGTGCATCGTTCTATAGACCTGTCAATATACCTGATGGCTTCTTCAGCTTTGGACACTATTGCCAATGGAGTGACAAGCCTTTGCTAGGCTTTGTCCTTGTGGCTAGGGACATGGTTTCACCAAAAGAAAAAGCTGTGGAACCGGCTCAGTCACCTCCTCTTCTGAAGCCCGTTGACTATACATTAGTTTGGAGCTCCAATGATGGGGGCAAGGACACAAATGAGCAACCCGGGTACTTTTGGCTGCCTCAGCCTCCTGAGGGCTATAAAGCCCTTGGCTTTGTTGTCACAAACAAGTCCAATAAACCCCTGTTGGAGGAAGTGAGATGCGTTAGAGAAAACCTCACAGATGAATGTGAGACCTGCGGCCTCCTTGGGGAGGCTAGTTCCGAGTTCCTGAAGCTCCGACTTAGAGTGTGGAATACTAGACCATGTCATCGTGGAATGTTGGGGAGAGGTGTCTCTGTAGGGACTTTTTTTTGCAGCAGTGTCCCTAGAGTTAGTGAAGAGCTGCATATCAGGTGTTTGAAGAACCTGGATCCTAGCTTCCCCGCGATGCCAAATCTCAATCAAATCCATGGGCTGATAAATCATTACGGTCCTACGATTTACTTCCATCCTTCTGAGATCTATTTACCTTCTTCTGTGGCATGGTTTTTCAAAAATGGGGCACTTCTGTATAGAGCCGGTGACTCAACTGGTGAACCCATTGACCCTACAGGATCAAATCTGCCCGGCGGTGGTTCAAATGATGGTGAGTTTTGGATCGATTTCCCGAGTGATAATCAGAGAGAGATCATCATGCGTGGGGACTTGGACAGTGCTGAACTTTATGCTCATGTGAAGCCAGCACTAGGCGGCACGTTCACTGATATTGCGATGTGGGGTTTTTGCCCCTTCAACGGGCCAGCCACCCTCAAGGTTGGGCTTGTTAACGTCCCTCTAAAAAGGATAGGGGAGCACGTCGGTGATTGGGAGCATTACACACTCCGTTTAAGCAACTTTACTGGCAAACTTCATAGCATATACTTCTCACAACACAGTGGCGGTCAATGGATTAATGCTTGTGAATTGGAGTACGTAGAGGGGAATAAAGCCGTCGTTTACTCATCTAAAAGCGGCCATGCTAGCTACCCGCATCCTGGGACTTACATCCAAGGGTCTGAAAGACTTGGGATTGGGGTGAGAAACGACTGCGCCCGAAGCAAGTTTTCTCTTGATTCAAGCGTCCGATACCAGGTTTTATCAGCCGAATATCTCCAAGGCGAAGTTGTTGAGGTGTGTTGGCTGCAGTTTATGAGAGAGTGGGGGCCAACTATTGTGTATGATTCGAGGACAGAGCTGGATAAGGTGATCCAACACCTGCCATTAGCGCTGAAGTATTCAGTTGAAGCTGTTTTCAACAAGCTTCCGGTGGAATTGTATGGAGAGGAAGGACCAACGGGGCCAAAGGAGAAGAATAACTGGGTGGGGGATGAAAGATGGTAAATCGGCTGACTCAACTCAACAACTCACTTGAGTTTTGGTTCCTCATTTTTCCTCGTCTGGTACAGATAGCTTGAGTAGGAAGGAAGTCATTTGTGTGTGAAATAGCGTTGTTGTACCAAACATACCCATTTGTACATCTCCATTGTCAAGCACCATAAGATTAGCCATGTAAAGTTACAGGTTAGTGTATTGATATAGGCTGCGATCTGTACAGAATTGTGCATATATGCAAATTGAGAATGCTACAAGAAGCAGCATTTTCCATATTAGTTGATAAAATGAATTAAGATAAGATTAAATGCGGATTATTACTAAGAAATAACATGGGAATACAATTAGATGAAATTAAATATTATAAATGTTACCTTATGTGTTTCCTATGGAATAAACTCTCTCTCTCTCTGGCTAGTGCTGTAGGAGGGCGGGCGGTCGGGCCACCATGGCCGGTGATCGGCTCGGGCGAGGTGTGGTGACCCTTGCCGTTCTGCCTGGGAATACTTATGCCGTAGCTCTAATGATAAATAAACTATTTTTATGGATTTATATTTTTCTGAAATATTATTATTTATCAGATAGGTTTTGAAATGGGCAAATTCTTGTACTAAAATGCGAGTCAATTAAGTGAAAGTATTTGAAAGTCTCTTCGGAAGGCAGAGTGGCACACAGCCAACGTACCCGGCGCTTGAATTGAAATTAGGATAGAATTTAAATTATGCTACGTAGAAATTATAATTTTAAAAAAATTAAATAAAATGTTAGATCCAATTAAATTCTTAGGTTAGGTAATATAATATATGCCAAATTGGCACGACCAAAACTTACTTTTCCAAAAT
>JAODPA010068891.1:0-10050 GCA_025585075.1 Nepenthes mirabilis | reverse complement strand
AAAAGGCCCGTTTGTTATTGATGCGTATCTGGATCCGACTTCGAATGGGTTGGGATTTGTCTGGATGGTTTGAACCGACTCCGCTCACCGAGTGCGAATCCTGCACACCACTAAACTGAACAAGAGGTCAGCGTGTCGGTGGAAAGTTGTCCCACTGAAAACACTCCGACGCTCAAGTCAGTAAAGCCTCCAAAGATAAGGAAGGTAGTGCTGAGAAGCGAGAGAAGGTAAGCGGATTGGGAGTGCTTGCTTGTCGAGGATGTGAGCGATCGATTCCTACTCACAGAGAACGTAAGGAAACGATGTTCCGAAAGTGTGGAAGCCTCCGGGAATGACTCTCGGGAAGCCGATTGGATCTCCAAGAAACTGGAGACCTCTGGTGGGTTTAGAATATGAGCACCCGTAAGAGTGGAAGAGACGATGGGCCTCCCTCCAGCACTCTGTAAGTGCTCGTGGATATAAGAGTTCTCTCTGTAAGCAAGAACGTGAGAGTTGTTATTGTAAGAGATCGTCTCTGTATGCCAGAAATTGCATGTAAGTGTCAGTGAGCACGTATTGATCAGAATGCGATGTCTGTAAGCAAAAGTGTGTATCCCATAATGCGTTAGTCAGAAGCCGTCTTTTGTATAAGTAAGAATGTCTTTTCTGTCCGTGAGAAGCTGTCCCTAAATTATAATTCTAGGGTTTACTTAAGGTTGACAGGGTAATCTCTCTCATTTGGAAGGTTTGATCCCCTACGTTATTCTTGGTTGGCCTGCCCTCCAGAGATGGCGCCTGTTGCCAAACGGACCAAGATAGCTTCCTTCCACGCTGGCCAGTAGCTTTCCCAAATGGCTCGCTTTTCTTCTGTGTATTTTATCATTGGAGAACCCCAATTGATAAGGAATTGGAAAAATCTGGCGCCTTCATTGTGGGAAGGGTGCCGATTTTGTCAACGTCCATTTTGGGAGCCGGCTGGGATCTTGGAAGATGCTGGGAGGACCGTTGCTGGCCGTTTGATGGATCGTGAGTTCAAGTGGGCTAGGTTCATAACCGTAAAAAGCCCCTTTTGGGCATACTGCTACAGTATATCCGGTCAACGCCTGGGTTGGCCGTCCGCACGCGAATTGGCCGTCTGCTGAGGTCTGGACGGTCAACGCTGGCGTTGACTGTCTTGGGTCTTTCATGGTTTGGGCCTGTTCTCCAACTGGGCCGTTCACTAGTTGACCGTCCAGCAGGCCGTTTGGGTCTACATTGACTTTAGGCCAGCCCATTTTCGGTATACCCATCACTAGCCTCCCATGCTGATTGTTAGAATTCTTGTCTCCGGTATGTTCATGATAGGATGCCCCTTACTGCCCTTCGTCGTTTGAGGATCCCGGATGACTCTATGAAAGGCGGAGAGGAAAACTTGACCGGAACTGTTAACCGTCTGTGGCCAGTTCCAAAGAAGAACGTTGACCGAAACTGTTGACTGTCTGGGTCAGTTCCGGAGAAGAATATTGACCAGAACTGTTGACCATCTTGGTCAGTTCCGGAGAAAAATATTGACCGAAACTGTTGACCATCTTGATCAGTTCCGGAGAAGAATCTCACTGACTTTAAAAGGGACTTCCTGGTTTCCAGGGCGGAGACCAGGAAGGTGAACTAGGAACCGCCTTCTCCGATTCAAAAGCCTACGCTGCCAGCAAAGATGATGCGGCCGGAGGACTCCAAAGGCTTGATCATCCATATACGGCATACTGATGAAGGTTTTATCAGCCCGTTGCCTGAGAAGGTGCTGGAGACGCCTTCATCGTCGTCGTCCCATATCGATTATGTCACTGTCGGGATCTGCAGCGGTCCTGGCAGTATTGCGGGGATGGAGGGGACTTACGAGAACTAGCCGACGGAATTAGGAGAAAGCGTCATCCTGGCATAGCCCGCGCCGCAAGTGGTTCCTTATGCGGCGTTGATGGAGTCCTTTACGGAGTCCTCTTGCGAGCTAGCGGTGGAGGCGCGGGAGCCATCCGTTAGCTCTCCAGTTGCGCGGATATCTGCTGTGGAGCAAATGGTGGAGCGTGATCCTCCAATAGCTGCTGCGGAGGCTACAGTTGAGGAGCCTGCAGTTGCCATGGACGAGACTGATGAGCTGCTGGAGAGCATTCTAGAGGAAGTTACCACCAGCTCGGCTCGAGAGGATGCTCCTGGTCCACCGCCGCCTGGGCCAGGCTGGAGGCTAGGCCCGAGAGGCCCGTGAGGAGATTTTGGGAGGTATAATTCTTAGTGATTGATTCCTCATACTTTCTTCTTTCCTAAATTTCTGACTTGTCCTTTGTTTGTCTCTTGTGTAGCCGAGGAAACTGGCTTCTACCATCATCAAAGTGGTGGAGTAGCGTGATAAGACGATCGCTGATAGGGAGGCGGAGATCTCCTGGCTGGATGCCCAGCTGGCTGCTTCGGGAGGGGAGCATTACGAGGAGACTGCTGCCCTCGAGACTGTCCAGGCCGGTGTGGAAGCGGAGAACGCCAGCTTAAAGGTTGAGGTTGCTCGCTTGAAAGAGGAGGATGATCAAGGCAAAGCATGCATCAAATGGCTTGCCGAGCAAGTATCCACCTTGGAGAATGACCTGAGTCTCCGGATCCGTCCCCACAAGGTCAAGGGCATGATGCATGCGCGGCTGGTAGAGGGGGTCAACGTTTGTCGGCGTGTTGCACGGTTGATCGACCCTGACTTCCCTATTGAGTACCTCAACTTAGCAAACCGTGCGGTGCAGCATAAAGACGACCTCGTGGGGTAGCCCCTGGATAGTAAGAGGCATCCGCCGCCTCCGTAGCCTTTTGTACATTTTTTTTTGTACTTATGTAATTTGTAATATGTTCAAAGCAATAAAAGGGAAGTTCTTTTCAGTTTTGTATCCATTTACCTTACTTCTTTTTGTGTTAGCAAGCTTTGTTGCATTGGGTGGCCAACTTGGTTGGCCGATTGCCATTGTTGGGCTGCCTAAGAAGCGAAGTCCTTAGGCTTGGCAGGTGGTTGTGTTAACCAGCCTGGTGGCGCTGTCCAAGTGATGACTTGGACGGCCAATGTTGGAGAAGGATGCTTCTCCTTTCGACCGTCGCTGATTGATCATGCTATCTCCTCGTAGAGGAGGTCATTGTGTGTGCTACATAAGCCCCCTAAGGTTTTGACCGCTATCGGGCCACTTAGATGACCAAGGTTTAATACGACCGCTAATGGGCCGCCTGGATGACCGGGGTTTAGATACGACTGCTAATAGACCGCTCAGATAACCGAGGTTTATATTAGACCGCTTATGGGCCACCTGGATGATCAGTGTTTATAATAGACTGCTTATGGGTCACATGGATGACCAGAGTTTAAATACGACTGCTAATAGGCCACTTGGATGACCAAGGTTCAAGTTTGACCGCTTATGGGCCGCCTGATGACCAGGTTTTAACGAGAGGGTGAAGACCCTTCCAACTTAGGGGCAGTCTAGGTCGGGTAACCTGCAAAGAGAAAACAATGCACATGCATAAAGGAAGGATGTTAAGTAAACACTTATTGTTTGTGAATTCAAAATAAGCAAGCGAGTGCAAACAATAATGCAAATGCGTACCTGCGTCGGCTACTGGAAGTAGCGTCTGAGGTGGATTGCGATCCACGTTCACGAAACTAGTTTTCTGTCCTGACACCGGAGTTTGTAAGCTCCATTTTGCAGGACGGCGGAGACGAGGAAAGGTCCTTCCCAATTAGGGGAGAGCTTGTTGCGGCCGGCCAACTTGCCTGTGGTCTCGACGCCTCGTAGGACCAGGTTTCCTACATCGAATCGTCGCGCCTTAACTTTTTTGTTGTAGTATCAGGTGACTCGATGCTGGTAGGCCGCTGTCCGTTCTCTGGCGGCATGCGAGCTTCCTCTACCAAGTCTAGATACTCCCTAATTTTTTGGGAATTAGCCAGTGGGTCGAAGGACTCTACCCTAAGACTTGGAAGCCCGATTTCAATCGGGATTACCGACTTAGTCTCTTAACAGAGACTGAAGGGCGTCTTGCGCGTTGGTTCCTTTGGAGTTGTTCGATAAGACCAATGAACAGAAGGGTGCTCGTCCTCCCAGGAGCCCCCTACATCCTCCAGCTTATTTTTTAACCCGTAGAGTAGCGTTCGATTTGTTACCTCTACCTGTTCGTTTGCTTGGGGGTATGCCACCGAAGTATGCACCAACTTGATGCCAAGGCTGGCGCAATACTTGGTAAAGCGTTTCCCCGAGAATTAGGTCCCGTTGTCGGTCACAATGACCTCGGGGACACTGAATCTACAAACGATGCTCTGGCGAAGGAATTCTAGGGCATTATGCTCTGTAATCTTTGGGACGGCCTCGACCCACTTGGTGAAGTAGTCGATACCCACGATGATGAATTTTCTTTGCCCCGTGGCAATGGAAAATGGGCCGAGAAGATTGAGCCCCCATTGCGCGAAGGGCTAAGGGGCCTGAAGGGTTTTCTGATCCGTGGATGGCTGGCGGTGAAAGTTGCTGTAAAGCTAGCAACTTTCACATCTCTTCACAAATTCCAACGCATCTTTTTTCATCGAGGGCCAGTAATAGCCATGGCGCATGACCTTGAAGGCCAAGTTTTTCTTTCAATGTACGATCCGCAGATCCCGAGGTAGACTTCGCTTAAAGCGTAGTCAGCCTCTTCGGGAGTTACGCAGCGGAGGTATGGAGTCGAGTAGTCACGACGCACCAGTCTCTTGGCAGAGCACTCCTTGGCTAATTGTATGCCGGCTAGCAGGGCCTCGTACTCGGCAACGTTATTGGTTGCCGAAAAATTGAGCTTGAGTGAGTATTTCTCCTCAAACCAGTCGAGAGTTGTAAGGACCACTCCAACACCACTGCCCGTATCCGTAGACGATCCGTCCACGTGGAGTATCCATTCCGAAACTCTGTCAAGTAGTTCCTCACTTTCCTCGGGTTGGAATTCGATGTTGAACTCGCCCAACTCGATAGCCCATTTTACTAACTGTTTAGAAACGTCAGGTTTCTGGAGTATGTTTTTCAGTGGTTGGTCCGTGAGGACTACTATCCGGCGAGCCTGAAAGTAGGGCCTTAGCTTTTGCGCAGAGAATATTAGCGCCAATGCCAATTTTTCTACGCGCGAGTAACGGGTCTCTAGGCCGGTCAACGTCTTACTCACGTAGTAAACCGGCCGCTGAGCGTCAAAGTCCTTGCACACGAGGACAGAATTGAGGGACGCCTCCGACACCGCCAAGTAAAGATATAATTCCTCTCCGCCCTTGGGTAACACAATAACGGCGGGCTGGCTAGATACCGTTTCAGTTCATCAAAAGCGTTTGGCAGTCTGCCGTCCATTGAAACCCGTTGGATTTTGTTCCTCTAAGGGCCTTGAAAAAGGGTTGGTACTTGTCACCAGACTTCGCAAGGAAGCGGGATAGTGCTGCTAGCCGTCCAGTCAGTCGCTGGACGTCCTTTACGTTCCGCGGCAGAGCCATGTCGGCGAGCGCCATGATCTTTTTTGGGTTTGCCTCGTTCCCCCGTTGGGAGACGATGACGCCTAGGAATTTACCGGAGGCTACTTTGAAAATACACTTAGTTGGATTGAGCTTCATGTGATGCTTACGGAGCACCTCGAATGACTCTTCCAAGTCGCGGATGTGGTCGCCGGTGACCTTGCTCTTAACGAGCATGTCGTCGGCGTAGACCTCCATGTTGCGACCAATTTTTTTTCGAACATTTTGTTGACTAGTTGTCAGTAGGTCGCTCCAGCGTTTTTAAGTCTGAAAGGTATTATATTGTAGCAGTAGGTGCCCTGATCAGTCATGAACGAGGTATGTTCCTCGTCCTCCAGACTCATCCGGATCTGGTTGTAACTCGAATAGGCATCCATGAAGTTTATTAGCTCATGTCTGGCTGTTGAGCCAACCAGCAGGTCGATCTTGGGTAAGGGAAAGCTGTCCTTTGGACAGGCTTTGTTAACATCTGTAAAATTGACGCACATCCGCCATTTTTCGTAGCTTTTCTTTACTAAGACGACGTTAGAGAGCCAGTCCGGGTAATTGACTTCTCTAATGAAGCCTGCGTCCAGTAGTTTCTTCACCTCCTCTTTGATGGTGACCAACTTTTCAATGGAGTGGTTCCTTCGCTTCTACCTGATGGGTTTTCGGCCGGAGTCAAGCCCCAACTTATGGACCATCATTTCTGATGGGATTTTAAGCATGTCTGCTGGAGTCCATGCAAATATGTCAGCGTTCCTTCGTAGGAGCGCAACCAATTCATCCCGCAGTGGTCCGATAAGTGAGCCGACAATCTGCACACACTTACCCGGCTCCTTCGGGTCCAGTGGGATTAGATCCGTGGCTTCAACGGATTGCGCTTGTCGAAGGGTTATATCGTCTCAATGGTCGAGTTCCCCAATTGTTTTAGTACTGCCACTAGGGGCAACCTGTGACATGCAACAGGTTTGTCCAGTTACCTGGTCGCCCGACACCTCCCCGACACCGTAGGGTGTTGGAAACTTCATTTTGAGGTGTGGAATCGAGGTAACCGCCCCGAACGTTGTCAAGCATGGTCTGCCCAGTATGGCGTTATACACTGAGGGTAGGTTGATCACCAAGAAGGTGAAAGTTCGACTTGCTGTTTTCAGATACGTACCCAAGGTGACCTCCAATTGGATAGTCCCTTGAACGGGCACAGGCTTATTTTCGAGGCTATATAATGAGTCTTTGGTAGGTTTTAGTTGATTCTTTTTTAAGTCTAATTTGAAGAATTCATCCAAGTAAAGTAAATCTTTAGAACTTCCATTATTGACGAACACTCATTTCAGCTGGTAGTCGACACTACCGTCCGAAATGAACGCGGATACGAGGGGATCAGCATGGGGAGATACTACATGAACTAAGTCATCATCGTTGAAGCTGATGGTGTTGTCCGCCGTGCACTGCTTTTTCCTCCCAGTTTGATGTTCCTTACCGTCGGATGGATTTTTAGCAGGTCGGGCGGTAACCATACTAACCACCCCTACTGCAACCCGATTTTGGGGAGGAGACCTTTCCTGCCCCTCTTCGTCAGCCGCTCCAGAGATCTGTCCAGAGCTCCTAATGTACTTGGTGAGGTGCCCTCTGCGAATCAGCTCTTCGATTTTCCTTTGCAGTGTCTTACAATTCTCCGTCACATGCTCAGCAGAGCGGTAGAAGTTGCAGTACTTTGACTGATTTTCAGAGTCCTTTTTTAGTGGTTTTGATCACTTCAAGAACTTCTCCCCGCGGATCTGCATGAGGACGTTAGAGCATGTGTCTGTCAGAGGTGTGAAGCCGGTGGACGCATAGTCTCTGCGCTTTGGTGGCCCAGACCTGTGCTACTTCTGGCGGGAGTGATCACCACCACCGTGCTTCCTTTTTCCCTCTCCAGGGAACGATCGAGACTGATCCACCCGCTCTGCGCATTTTACCTCATTGGCCTCTTCCGCCGCAGTGTAAGCCCGTGTGATGGACTCCGCTTCCTGGGAAGTTTGGGGATTCTTGTGGGCCAGGTGCTTGAATAAGTCCTCGTAGGTCAGCGCGGAGTTAAAACTGCCCAGTTTAATCTCCTCCGTATTCCGGGGAATCCGCCTAGCCTCCGTCACAAAATAATCTAGGAATCGCCGTGGGTTCTCTCCTGGTTTCTGCTTGATGTGGGAGAGATACCACGGCTGCTTCTCTTCCCGTCGGCTTGAGGCGTACTGAGCCAGGAAAAGATCCGTGAGGTCACAGAAGCTGCTGACGGTACCTGAAGGGAGGCGATGGAACCAGATTCGGGCATCTCCCTTCAGCGTGAGCGAGAAGCAACGGCACATCGCTGAGTCTTCCAACCCTTGTAGACTCAGATGTGTGCGAAAGTGATCGAGGTGATCAATCGGATCACTGCTCCCATCGTATGAGTCAAGGGACGGCATCTTGAACTTGGTAGGTAGTGGACAGCTCAGGATCTCCGCTGTGAAAGGAGATCGGTCCAAGTCGATGGTGTGCTCTTCATCTTGGAACACGCGGTTCCAGATTTTGTCCACTCGCGGATCTGCGCGAGTGGCGTTTGCTGATCTTTTGGAGTTGAGATAAGCCCTCAACTCCGTCTTATCTCTGGAGGGTTCAACAGCCGGTTGGCTGCTACCTCCAGCAGATCTGGCAGTCCTGGAGGCTGGCTCCTGGACCGTGTTCCCGTCTTCGGCCTGAGAGTATCAGGGATTTCTTCTCTCCGGACTTTCTCACGAAGTTGTGTTCCCGGAGCATTCTTCAAGCCTGTTTTGGCCAGGAACACGGGATGAGGCTGGAATCTGATTGTTCCGAGATCTCTCGGGCCTTTTGGCTGGCTTCTTTTTTCTCTGGCCACCTTTTTTGGTGGCCGGTTCAGGGACCGCTACCAGAGGGTCACCTGCAGTCGCTGCTTGTTCTGAGCGCAAAGTATTTAGAGCAGACGCGTGTTGGCCTGCTTCTGCTCCATCAGCTGTTGAAAATAGGGCGCTGGAACTCCGCCCGTTGCCCCATTGACCGTTGTACCAGCAACGTGTTCTTGGTCAGGGTAAGTAACGTCTCTAGTGGGATCGCTAGCCTAGGCTCTTGTGTTCACCATTGCGAATGCAGAATCAAACGGTGAAAGAGAGCGTTGTGCAGATTTGTGGTTAGCTTTTGTAAGTGTTTTCCACAGACGGCGCCAATGATGCGTATTTGGATCCGAGTTCGAACGGGTTCGGATTCGTCTGGATGG
Source organism: Nepenthes mirabilis (assembly GCA_025585075.1). Classification (NCBI taxonomy): domain Eukaryota; kingdom Viridiplantae; phylum Streptophyta; class Magnoliopsida; order Caryophyllales; family Nepenthaceae; genus Nepenthes; species Nepenthes mirabilis. Next base: position 1,336 of record JAODPA010068891.1, on the reverse strand, counting down.
TTTGAACCGGCTCCATTCACTGCGTGCGAATTTTGCATACCACTAAAGTGAATAAGAGGTCAGCGTGTCGGCGGAAAGTTGTTTCATCGAAAATACTACGACGCTCAAGTCAGTAAAGGCTCCAAAGATAAGGAAGGTAGTGTTGAGAAGCGAGAGAACGTAAGCGGATTGGGAGTGCTTGCTTGTCGAGAATGTGAGCGATCGATTCCTACTCACAAAGAGCGTAAGGAAACGATATTCCGAAAGTGTGGAAGCCTCCGGAAACGACTCTCGGGAAGCCGATTGGGTCTCCAGGAAACTGGAGACCTCTGGTGGGTTTAGAGTATGAGCGCCCGTAAGAGTGGAAGAGACGATGGGCCTCCCTCCAGTACTCTGTAAGCGCTCGTGGATATTAGAGTTCTCTCTGTAAGCAAGAACGTGAGAGTTGTTACTGTAAGAGATCGTCTCTGTATGCCAGAAATTATATGTAAGAGCTTCTTGAGTGTCAGTGAGCACGTATGGATCAGAATGTGATGTCTGTAAGCAAAAGTGTGTATCCCACAATGCGTTAGTCAGAAGCCGTCTTTTGTGTAAGTAAGAATTTCTTTTCTGTCCGTGAGAAGCTGTCCTTGAATCAGAATTCTAGTGTTTATTTAAGGTTGACAGGGTGATCTCTCTCCTTTGGAGGGTGTGATCCCCTGCGTTATTCTTAGTTGGCCTGCCTTTCAGAGATGGTGCTAGTTGCCAAACGGACCAAGATGGCTTCCTTCCACGTTAGCCAATGGCTTTCCCAAATGGCTCACATTCCTTCTGTATATTTTACCGTTGGAGAGCCCCAATTGGTAAGGAATTGAAAAAATCTGGCGCCTTCATTGTGAAAAGGGTGCCGATTTTGTCAACGTCCATTTTGGGAGCCGACTGGGATCGTGGAAGATGCTGGGAGGACCGTTGCTGGCCGTCTGATGGATCGTGGGCTCAAATGAGCCAGGTCCGTAACCGTAAAAAGCCCTTTTTGGGCCTACTATTACAGTACATCCGGTCAACGCCTGGGTTGACCGTCCACACGTGAGTTGGCCGTCTGCTGAGGTCTGGACGGTCAACGCTGCCGTTAACCGTCCTGGACCTTTTATGGTTTGGGCCTGTTTTCCAACTGAGCTATTCACGAGCTGACTGTCTAGCAGGCCGTTTTGGACCTATGTTGACTTTGGGCCAGCCCATTTTCAATATACCCATCAGTTATCATCTCGATTTCTTGTTATACTGTTTATAGTTAGGATTTATACACTTATATTATGTTATATAATTAAGAGGATTAAAGTCAGTTATCGTATAATCTCATAATTATAATATCTTTTAC
>JAODPA010068890.1:0-10050 GCA_025585075.1 Nepenthes mirabilis | reverse complement strand
CATAAAATTTTCATATGTGGCAAAGCACAAAACAATTAAGCAACATAAAGCAATGACGTGCACACGGATAAGCCTGCATATTCCACCAAAACACAACAAAAAACTAGTTTTCATTCACACTGAAAATTTACTATGCCTCACATAAACCGCACATTTTAAAGACAAGAAACAGCTGGGATATGTATTGGGACATCTGATTGCTCTGCATGTCAGATATCTTATGATTTTGGCATCCAGGCTAATAAGGGCAGCAAGCCTAATGATGATCATGTGCAATAATTCAGGAAAATGCCCCTTCTTCCACGGAACCCCCCCCCCCCACCCCCCAAAGCAAGGTAAGAGATCATACCATAGGGAATTGCAAAGGTATACACGCATTATATTCCTTCATTTAAGAATGGTAGCATTGGAGCAACGGTATAGTCACCATGCGACCGAATAAACATGAACTCAAGTTATGAAAGTAACCTCTTAAATTGCGTAGATGAAGCCTCGTATATCAGACTTTAATTGTACTTTCATTTAAAAAAATTTAACTATATCCACTTCAGATGAATGATCAAGCATTGTATGTAGTCAGCATAAGCACTAATAGCATTGCGGTGGAAAGTCGAAGTGCATAATATTTTCACGATGGGATGACTTGATAGAAATAAATTATACCATCCTTTTTGTATTGGATGAATCACCACAAAATATCAGGACATAGCTTAAAAAATAAGGAAAGAGAATTGTGGTCAGCATAAACACCATTATTATAATGCTAAAAAATCAAGACAAAAATTACAAAGGACTCCAAAGTAGCATCTAGGTTTAATATTTTGGTCCGCCGATTTTACTAAGTTTAAATGTGTAAGAGTGTACAAAAGTGAATGTAAAACTTGACGTTAATAGGCGGAATGATCATTCAAATTATTGTGTCCAATTTGATTACGAAAAATTTTCCATATGGGACAAATGAAACGGTTGAAAATCCTGAAATCCTTGATAAAGCTTGTGGAACCAGTATGCATTTTTTTCACAGGTTTCATAACAGTTCGGCAGATCGGCATTGGAGCAACAATTAGGTTAGATGATTGCAACTTAGAAATCAAGGGAAATCAAATGCCATCCAATGCAGCGACAAGGCTACATATATAGACCTTCCTTATATCTTGCGACTTATAAACACATACTCTGTTTCATTTCATAATAATCCCACAAAATTTTTCGTCAACAAGTTTCCATGGTTTAACTCAGCATAAATTTATACAGCTTACTTTCTCCATCGGTTTGCTCATCAAGATCTAAACAAGATAATATAGTACTGTTTAAACGAAGCATAAATTGAGTAAACTAATTGATAATATCCTTGAACGTGAGTGAACACCCAACACAAGAAATAGAGCCAACACAGAACAAACCCAAATGATTAGATAAAATCCACGTTCTAAATGTGACGAAAAAGCAGAGAAACAACAAATCTGTAACAGTAGCTCTTAGCAAGCTCAATCCATGAGATCCACGAAATAAGTTTCAAGTGCACTACAGCCTTTGAAACAACTAAATCCTCCCCAAAAACCATTGAAATTGAAAACAAGGTCGCAGAAGATGAAAAACCTCAGAACCTGAGCGTGGTGCGACGCCGGTGCCTACGCTTTGCGTTGTACCTGAAACAATAGTCCATAAAGTTAGTCATGAACAAATTTATTTGACACAAAAATATATATAACATACTGCCGTATCATTCTTGAGTTTTCTAGGCAAAAATGTGATTGAAAAGAACTAGGAATTCGCAACAAAAAGAATCTAAGAGTAATTCAAGAACGAGATATTGGACCATGGACTCTTCCTGAACCAGAAAGGGTGGACGGAAGGGAATGCACCTAACCACAACACATAACGGATAGAAAAACACCAACAAAGAGGAATAAAACAGATGAGAAAAGCACCATCAAATTTTATGTGGAAAACATTTCAAAATAAGGAAAAAACTATGACATTTCAGTTCACAAATAAATTCACTATGTGTGAGAGTTGATTACAGGGACAGCACGGCTACACAAGCCTCCTTAGAGACGAAGACGAAGAACAGAGCACACATACTCGCAGCTCTTTATTACAGTTCACTCTTCTCTCTTGAAAAAACCCACAAACTCTCACGTTCTCTGTATTTTCTGCTATACAAGCCCCAGCAATCAATTACAAATATATATATGTACGGGCTATTGTAGGCAACAGCCATACCAATGTGGTGGACACCCTTACAAGTGGCCGCTTGACATCCTGCACATCTGCAACGTTTCTACAGATTGTCAGTTCTGCAAAAAACGGCCCACCACTCTACAAAAATTGCACGCATATTCCCTGATCTTACGTGCACAATAAATCTTCTGTTTTGTCTTCCACGTGTGTATTCTGCATCCAAATCCTCGAGCCTCCAAGGCCTCAGACCTCCAATTATGCCTTCAGGCATTGCCCAGAATCCTCAATCTTCAACAAAGGAAGGATCTTGGACATTACATTAAAGTCTGCGTCCATTTTCAGAATTTGCACTAGACTTGATCACAAATCCGCAGACAATTCATGGCCATAAGTCCACGAACCATATCGCCACATAAGTCCGCGGCCACATTTCCAAAAGGGAGTGACCCCAACAAACTTTTCTTGATGATCGAGTGGGAACAAAATTGGTCAGCCCAGCGATATTACAGCAAGCCTCAAAATTTTTCTTAGGTAAAACTTTGGTCATCATGTCTGACCCATTCTCATCCGATCGGACTCTTTCAACTGACAGCTGCCCTCATCAATAACATCTCTCACCCAACGATATCGAATATCAATGTGTTTCAATCTCGAATGGAATGAGGAGTTCTTACACAAGTGTATGACACTTTGACTGTCACAAAGCTCCATATATTTTTCTTGCCCCAGACCCAACTCTTGGATAAATCTCTTCATCCATAGCATTTTTTTGCTGGCCTCGATTACAGTAATGAACTCGGTCTCCGTAGTAGAAAGGGCAACACACTTTTGTAGCTTAGATTGTCAGGACACTACTCCTCCAATAAACTTGACCAAATACCCTGATGTGGATTTTTGAAAGTCAATATCTTCGTTCATATCTGTGTCTGTGTAACTGACCAATTGGAGCTTCTCTTTTCCAAATTTCAAACACATCTTTAAAGTTCTTTGGTGGTATCTAAAAATTCACTTCACAGCAGACCAATACTCCATCCCTAAGGTGGTATTCAATACTCTTGGATAAACCTCTTCATCTATAGTATTTCTTTGCTGGCCTTGATTACAGTAATGAACTCGGCCTCTATAATAGAAAGGGTGATGCACTTTTGCAGATTAGATTGTCAGAAGACTGCTCCTCTAATAAACTTGACCAAATACCATGATGTGGATTTTCGAGAGTCAATATCCCCGTTCATATCCACGTCTGTATAACTAACCAATTGGAGCTTCTCTTCTCTAAATTTCAGACACATCTTTGAAGTTCTTCGGTGGTATCTAAAAATTCACTTCACAGCAGACCAATACTCCATCCCTGGAATTGAGAGAAATTTGCTGACAGTGCCGACTGCATGAGTAATGTCCAGTCTGGTACACACAGCCGCATATATCAAGCTACCAACGATCGACGAATATGGTATCCTCTCATGCGGGCCTTTTCTGTGTCCAAGGACAGATATTACTCTCTACTTAACCTGAAGTGGTTAGCCAGTTGGGTGCTTATTGGCTTGGATCTATCCATATTAAAGTGTTGTAGCACCTTTTCAATATAACTCTCCTAGGACAACTAGAGCTTCTTTTTCTTCCGGTCATAAAAGATTCTGATCCCCAAAATCTACTTCGCCAGTTCAAGGTCTTTCATGGCAAATGATTGTTCCAATTGCTCATTCAGCTCCTTGATCCGAACACTGTTTTGTCCGATAATCAACATGTCATCCACATAAAGAAGAAGGATGACAAAGTCGTCCTTGAAAAATCTCTACACAAAAGTGCAATGGTCAAAATAGTCTTATGATATTCTTGTCCAACCATGACAGACTCAAACTTCCTATACTACTATCCGGGAGCTTGTTTTAGTCCGTACAGGCTCTTCTTAAGACGACACACCAAGCCTTCCTTTCCCTTGACCTTGAACCTTTTTGGTTGGTCCATGTAAATTTTCTCTTCAAGATCACCGTAGAGGAATACTGTCTGAACATCTAGTTGTTCTATCTCCAAGTCTAGAATGGCTGCCACACCAAGTACAGTATGGACCGAGGATATTTTTACCACGAGCGCAAAGGTTTCATCAAAATCCACACATTTGTGCTAATTGAAACCTTTCACAACAAGCCGTGTCTTGTACCTTTGCTGCTCGGTGTCCTCGGACATCTCCAACCGAAACACCCATTTGTTCTTGAGGGCTCTCCTCCCTTTAGGCAACTCAACCAGCTTGAAAATATGATTCTCATATAATGAAGTCATCTTATCCTTCATTACTTCCAATCATTTCTCCTTTTGTATCCCTTCACAGCCTCATCAAAGTTTTCGAGCTTGCCTGTATCAATGAGTAGGACGTACTCATTAGATGACAAACGGACGGACGGACATCTTTCTCTCGAAGATCGTCGCATAGGAACCTTTTCGGCTTGGTGAGGAGTAACATCATCCTCATCTTCGTTTGGTACCATGCCTACTTCATTGTCTTCCTCGACTATTCCTGGGCCATTGTCCTAAAACTCAGGAGGTACCAGACGGACAGCTTTAACAGTTACATTGTCTGTCCGACCAATATCAGATAAAGCCTTCCTTTCTTTCCTAACATCTTTAATGGTTACCTCTTTAACAAAGACCACATCACGTGATTGGATAAGCTTCTTCTCCATTGGGTCATAAAATTTGTATCCAAGTTCATCCTTGCCATAGATCAAAAAAACGCATTGCTTCATTTTTGGCTCAAGATTAGTCTTCTGATCTTTCAGGATATGAATAAAAGCCTTACAGCCAAATGTACGAAGATGGTTATAGAATGGCTCCCTTATCCAAATCTTCTCTGGCACCTTACCATTCAGAGGTTTATTGGGTGACCTGTTGATCACATGGGTCGCCGTTTTCAGGGCCTCGCCTCAGAAGGATCCTGGGAGCTTTCCCTCGGACAGCAAATACCTGACCCTTTCCATCAACATGTGGTTCATCCGCTCGGCCACGCCATTTAACTGCAGCATCTTTGGAGGTATTCTTTATTATCAAATGCCATGTGACCTGCAGTAAGCATTAAAAGTCCCAATATATTCTCCATTATTGTCGCTCCGGACGGCCTTTAACTTTTTCCCTGTCTTAAGTTCAATAAAAGCATGGAATTGCACAAAAATTTCAGAGTTCTGATCCTTGGACTTAAGTGAAAATACCCACAACTTCCTCAAGCAGTCATCAATATAGGAGACAAAGTATTATACTCCTTCAAAGGATTTTTTCTTAAATGGTCCACAGATATCAGTATGAATAAGCTCAAGTACCTCGAACCTTTTGAAAGATGAGTCTCCTTGAAAAGAGACTTTCCTCTACTTTTTCGCCATGCAATGAGAGTAAGTTTTCAATCTGTTCTCAACCATTTTTAAAATGAGACCCTTCCTTACAAGATGACTCATTCCTCTCTCACTCATGTGACCCAATCTCTTAGATCACAAGTCTGAAACTCCACACTGGTGGTGGCATTGACTTCTCCGACCTCAACAGTTGCCTGCAACATATAAAGTCCAGACACCTTTCCTTAGGCAATTACAAGAGACCCTCTAGTCAGTTTATCCCCTCCGTCATAGAAGATGATAGAAATCGGTATCATCCAGTCTTTCAATTGAGATGATATTCATCCAAATGTCAGGGACATGTCGGACATCTTTTAGAATCAGTTGAGCTCCATTATTGGTAACAAGAGACACGTTACCTCGGCCGACTACTCTGAATATCTCTATATTTTTCATTTTTAGTACTCCAAAAATACCCAGAGTGTAAGATATAAAGAGATCCCTTCTAGAGGTAACGTGGATGGATGCGCTAGAATCTACCATCCAGTCGGTCTTCTGCTTTGCCAAGTTTACAATGTCATTCACTTCACAAGTCAAATGGAGATCGGCTCCAATAACAGCAGAGACTGAGAACGTTTACTCACATCCCTTTTAAACTTTCTCATTTCCAACATTTTAACGCTTTCACTTATTGTAAAATATTTTAATGTGGTCTTTTTTTTCACAATGATGACATTCTATATTTTGATACTTTGACCGAGACTTACTCTGGCCCTTTTCTCTAAGTTTTTGTCCGCGACCTCTACTCCTTCCCCGTGACTCTGTCACGTGTACCCTGGAGGGTTGAGAGATCGAGGTCCCCTAAGACTACTATCTCATTTTTTCATTCAGCATAGCTCTTTTGGCCATCTCCAGGGTCACGATGCCTTCAAGAGTTGTGTTGGCAATAGTGATTCTCATTACCTCCCATGAGTCCGACAGGGTTTCCAGGAGCAACAAACCTAACACCTCGTTCTCGAACTTGATACCCAAGCCACTCATCTGGTCTACACAACCTTGAAAATCGTTCAGGTGATCTGCAATAGATAAGCCGTCCCTGTATCGAATCTGTATCAATTTCATCAAGTGGTAGATCTTGTTGTTGCCAGTCTTGGAGGCGTAGAGTTTCTCTAACTTTTTCCACAGCGCCTTGGCATTCGTTTCGCTCTTAATGTGGTTATACACATTATTATCTACAAATTGCCGTATGTAGCCGTATACTTGCTTATGCTCCAGCGCCCATTCCTCGTCCAATTTCGCTTCCAGCTTTTGAGTGGCGAACACCGAATTGTACATGGATTTGACAAATAGCAAGTCTGACATCTTGTTTTATCAAGTGTCATAGTTGGTGCCATTCGGACAAATTATCTTGCTCCCAATCTCCATAACAACGTTCAATAAACATCACTGGACAAGGAACCAAGGTCTCTGATACTACTTGTTGGACCACGGATTCTTCCTGAACCAGAAAGGGATGGACAGATAGGAAGACACCTAACAACAAACACACAGCGGATAGAAAAACCACAACAAGCAGGAATAAAATAGAGGAGAAAAACACCACCAAATTTTACGTGAAAAATCTTTCAAAATAAGGAAAAAATCACAGGATTGCAATCCACAAATAAATCCACTATTTGTCAGAGCTGGTTACAGGGACAGCACGGCTACACAAGCGTCCTTAGAGACAAAGATGAAGAACAAAGCACACAAACTTGCAACTCTTTATTACACTTCACTCTTCTCTCCTAAAAAAACCTACACACTCTCACATTCTCTATGCTTTCTATTACACAAGCCCAACAATCAATTACAAATATATATATATGCACGGGCTGTTGAAGGCAACAGCCATGCCAATGTGAAGGATACCCGTATAGGTGGCCGCCTAACAGCCTGCACATCTGCAACGTTTCTACAGATTATCGGTTCTGTAAAAGATAGCCCGCTACTCTGTAAAGACTGCACGCAAATTTCCTGATCTGATGTGTATAGTAAATCTTCTGAGTTGTCTTCCACGTGTGCATTATGCATCTAGGTCGTCGGGCTTCCATAACCTGAGACCTCCAATTATGCCTCCAGGCATTACCCAAAATCCTCAATCTTCAACAGAGGAAAGATCTCGGACATTACATTAAAATCCGCATCCATTTTCAGAATTTGCGCTAAATTTGGCCACAAGTTCGTAGACAATTCATGGCCATAAGTCTGCAGACCATATCGCCACATAAATCCACGGCCACATTCCTAGAAAGGAGTGACCCCAACACGAGAGCGGGAGAGAGACCTGATTGTGTTGTCAATTCGCATGCGGATCCAGTAGGGAATAGGGTGGTTCTACCTCATCTTCTTCGCTAGCTTCTTCTTTATTCTAAACATCTAGTGAGACGGTTGACATTCATCAATAAATATCAGTATTTCATGTCCTATACACGAAAGAGAAAGAGAGAAAGAGTAAGATATGAAGACAGAGCAAATGGGGGATCCTACTTCACAAGGCAGGAATGATCCATCCAACATTTGCCCAACCAGCATATTGTTTCATATCTTTGATTGATCCGTCCATAATTTTCTACGGAATATTCTACACACGTGATACCTCTTTACTCGTCTCTTCTTCAATATTTAGGTTACAAAATTCATTCACAACTTTATTAATTCCTACAATAATCTCTTCAATTTTTGCCCGACTAGATGGCATAGACTTTACCCAAATACAATTTTGTATAAAATTATCAACCAACCTCCTAGACCATGTACACAAATCGTCCTCATTGCATTGAATTTCAGGTGAAAAAATGGTTTCATTGCAGCGTCTCATGTTTCGGGTCCATCTTGTCATAATATAGTTGTCAAAAATTACGGTCAAATCATAGATATTAAAAATTATAAAAGCATGCACATACAATATTCCGACATTTTAAAATCTTCAGCAACTACAATCAATATTTTTACTCGATTTATCAAGTATAATTGTAACATTATTCCTCAGATCCGTGTAATAAATCATGACATGAATGGGATCAATACGAGAAATAACACGCCAACCTGGTACCTCAAATAGTTCTTTCTGAAACATCTTAAACATAGTTGGAGTATAAACATTTGAAGTATGAATCATAAAAGGACAATAGTTTATAATAATATGTAAAATTTTTTATCTACATGTATTATCGGCCATCAATTCTTTATACCTCTTCTTATTAACTACTTTATTAAAATAATGAAAGAAATTTCTCATATTTAAATCACATTTTAAATGAGACTTTAGGTCATTATTCAAGCTTTCTAATTATTGTGTACTTTGTATGCTCAAAGTAAAGATATTTTTTATATAATATGAGACCCACTTAAAATATATGTTATACGTGCCTTCTAGCTATAAATGTGAATGACAAGCTTCTTCATTCGAGATCATTTTAGCCTATGCAACTTTAAAATCTGTAGGATGATTAATTTCATACATATATCTAGTAAAATTATAAAATAATTTTCGATGAAAAGCCAAAAGTTTGGCGGTATTTTGTAAAATATGCCAGGTGCACAAGTCCTAAAAAGTACGATGTATTACGAAACTAATTGCTTTGACCATTGTGGCATCCTGGTCAATAAAAATAGTATTGAGTGCCCGCTTATCATGACATTTTAAAAATATATCAAGCAACCATATAAAGGATTCGGCTGTCTCATCATATAGTAAATTAGCACCAAATATAACTGTTTGCTGATGATGGATAAATCCCGTGAAGATGCTAAAAGGCCTTAAACCTTTGTTTATTCTATATGTTGTGTTGAATGTCACAACATCTTCAAAGGTGACATAATCAACAACCATCTCCGCATCAGCCCAAAAGATATTAGTAATTAGGTCATCTGTGTCAAGGTGAATGGCATTAAAAAATTGTCTATTTTTCGTTTCTTGATTGCGAATGTATGTTAATAGAACCCCAACCTCACCACACTGTATACTTCGCTGCCTCCTAACTTGAAGGTATGATTTTTGATCTTTCAACATAAATCCAACATTTTTTCTACCACCGGCCTTCATCACTATTAACTTATAGGTGTCGCAAGGTCTCAAATCAGCATCTTGGACTATTTCAATAACATAACCTTGCACATTTAAAATTTTCATTTGGGATCTCAACATATGCCGTGTTTAAGAAGACTCTAGTTTATAATTATACTCCCCCATAGAATTTTTTACAATAATAGTCATACTCTCCTTTATTAACATGTATTCCATCCTAACGGGGCATCCACATCTTATTTTTCAATGCAGTTGTATGACCTCCCTTCTTTTATCAATTTCACATTTACCTTCCTTAAAATAAGAAAATATTTAAAATATCTCTACATTATCTTTTTTAAATTTTTTTATAGTCATTGTTCTAACAGAAAATCCCATTTTCAGGCCATATTGCTTTCAAAATTCAAAACATTATTCATACTTTAAAATGACATATTAACGGAAGGAATCCAATCATCCATTAAATATGAATGTGCA
>JAODPA010068889.1:0-10053 GCA_025585075.1 Nepenthes mirabilis | reverse complement strand
TATTTCAGACACCAGATATTTTATATTTGAATTGGAGTTATTTTTATATTTTTGATACTGATATCTCTTGAGAGATTGTTTTAGGGCAATGACACTATTATTACCGGTTTATATTATTTTGTTGATTATTTTTAATGATAGTTTGATGGTTCGATTTGAGATTTTTAGTCGGGTTTAGATTTTTACAGTATGTCTTTCAAAATTTAGATAAATACAATAAATTTTTAATAAAAGGAAAAGTATATTTGAGCTCAAACATAAACTTAGAAGTGTAAAATTTAAGAGACAATAAATAGCACATTCAAAGCTTCCCAAGGGTGCCACCCCTATGTTCGAAGTTTCTTTCCAACGTTGGTCCGGTGGATTAGAATCCTACCTAACGTGACACAATCATCCACAAGTGGCCAGGTCAGTTTTCTAATGCCACGTGAATGGCACATGTGATGGAAAATGACCTACACCGGCTCTGGTACGGAAAACTGGCGGAGGGGACAAAATTGATAAAACCAAAGCATTCACTCTTACCTTCACTGTTGCTGGGTTCCATTTAAGAGAAATGGAAGCACTTGTCGTGAGAAAACATGGTGATCCAACCCTATCTTTACCTTCCGACGACTCCTCTCCAATATTCGTACGCAAGAATCAGCCGATACCGGAAGTTAATTCTCCGACGGCGGTGAAGGTAAGAGTAAGAGCAACCAGCATAAACTACGCCAACTACCTTCAAATCCTCGGCAAGTACCAGGAGAAGCCTCCTCTTCCCTTGGTTCCCGGCTCCGATTACTCCGGCGTAGTCGACGCTGTCGGCTCAGCCGTCTCCAAGTTCAAAGTCGGCGATCGGGTTTGTTCTTTTTCTTCTGAGGGATCCTTCGCGGAATTCATCGTCGCTGATGAGTCCGAATTGTACGTTTGCTGCTTCCCTTTTTTATCTATCTCCTTTTGTTTTTCAACTCAAATTTTCTTGTAGTTAAGATCGGCGCCTCCATCATGATTTTACCGCTGACGGGCTACATTTCAATGAGGTTTATAGACGTATTGGCCACAGTTAGAGAAGAATGCTGATGTTAGTAAGCGATTGATTGGAGGACAACTAAATCAGGGAACCTCAGGCCCTNTCCTCACTCCAGGGCACGTAAAACCTAGCTCACGAGAGGCATTTAGTCTCAGACAAAAACGCTCTTAATATTGGCATACCGCCGCTTCCACCATCTCTCTCTCTCTCACCCTATACTGTAAAGCTCTCACGCTTTCGGTAAATCAATTTACTCTTCGTCACCACATTCCCCGCGAATACGGTACTAAGAACCAGTGCTCCTCATGAGCCAACAAAAGCCTTTCCCAACGAGAGCAGCCTACCGTTCAAAACACTCTTCCTACATCTTCGTTCGCTTTCATTTTCCTTACTTTTTTAATTTGAAATCTGTTTACTGACTTGAGCGTCGGAGTGTTTTCGGTGGGATAATTTTCCGCCGTTATCCGACCTCTTATTTGTTATAATGGTGTGTAGGATCCAGATTCAGTGAACGGAACCGGATTTAGACGATCAAGTTGACATGAATCTGTTCAAAATTTGGATCTAGGATGCATCAAATTCATACTGATTTAATATCTTATATATAATTAGTAGATAATTCAAATCGAAAAAGATAAAGAAAATACAAATAAAATTGTTATTGAAATCTAATCAAAATTTCATTATTTATGAAACATGTCATTTGAACTTTTGCATGTATTCATATCCACAATCTTAGAAACCCCAAATGCTTAAAATATTAGTGTATGAGTGGAATTTAAAAATTACAAAAAACTTTGATTTATGGCCATTGAAAATTTCTAGGACTTTTTTTTTTTGAGTCTTTGAAATTTATTTCACAACAGTTTTCTCAGTAAATCACCGGCAGATTTGAACATATTTTTAAAAAGTTATATTTTCTTGAAAAAATTTCAGGAGAACTGCCAAAGTTTTCCACCAGTGAATAGGGCCTAATATTCTTGTCTTTGGCAAAGCAGTTGCATAGTATATGATCAGAATATTATTACCATATGTTGGATCTCACCTACTAGAGGGTGTGAGACTGAGAGGTATAGGGAATATGCTTACATACTTCTTCTTTTTGAAAGTTGCAGGAGGCGTGCCATTGTGATCACCTGATTGGCAGCTAAGTGAATTCAGTTTAAGGTTTACATCAATATACATCCCATTACCACAAAGATTCATAGTAGTTTATGCATTATGAAATGACCAAGTTGTGCCATTCTTTTTTTTTTGGTTTGATCCGGTTCGGGTTTAGAATCAGTCAGTAAATTGGGCAGGGTTCAGTTGTGCCTCAAATCATTTGATGAACTGCCACTCCTATATTGAATGCCAATTGGTTTCTTGTGAAATGGATTTGACGTTTAAGTGAATTCTTCATTATGATTTTTGTCCTATTACTTTCCAGAATTTGGGCCTGAATATTCTTATTGATATGTTTTATGTAAAGCGGAATTGCTTTATGTTTTCTGTTCTCTCAAAAATTTGTTTGGTAAACTTAAAGGTTTAAAGTACCCGATGGATGTGATCTGGTTGCTGCTGGAGCACTTCCTGTTGCATTTGGAACATCACATGTTGCCCTTGTTCATAGAGCCAACCTCTCCCCTGGTCAGGTATTCCTTCTTTCCTATCTTGTTTGTGTTCTCTTCACAATCCCAATTTCTCCCATCCATTGATTATAGTGTAAATTTTGTAGGTTCTGCTAGTTCTAGGGGCAGCAGGGGGAGTTGGGCTTTCAGCTGTTCAGATAGGTAAAGTTTGTGGGGCCATTGTAATAGCTGTTGCCAGGTACTTCTTTCTCAGTTTTCATACAACTTTGTGGCCCTTTTAGTTAGGAATAAATTTCCAAAGCCACAATTTATTAATGGCCCAAAAGCTTAGGTATACCTTGTCACTATTCAGGGGGTATGAGAAGGTACAGTTTTTGAAGTCTCTTGATGTCGATCATGTTATTGACCTGAGCCATGAAAACGTCACTCAAAGTGTCAAGGAGTTTCTCAAGGCAAGGAAGCTCAAAGGGGTGGACGTCTTGTATGATCCAGTTGGTGGCAGGCTCACCAAAGAAGCCTTAAAGCTACTAAATTGGGGGGCTAACATTTTGGTCATAGGGTTTTCAAGTGGTGATATCCCTGTCTTCTCAGCAAATATTGCTCTTGTGAAGGTATTAATTGTTGTACTATTTGAAATCTTGGGGTCCTTATTCATCTTATAGAGCCCAGTGGTAGGTGCTATCAGATTTCTCTCTGAATTCTCATTGGAGTCAGTTACAAGTACTATCAACTACAATCTCATAAATAGTGATTTCAAATATTCTGATGGACAAATGCTGCTTCTGAAGTTCCAAAAAATAGGTCTGCTTAAAAATTTTCATGGTCTTTATAGTAGGATATATCTTTCAACACAATCGTTATATGACAAGTATATCTTTTTATCACATAACTACGTCCTCGAGCTCGAGGTTTTAATTTTTTCATGGTAGTTCCTGACTCTACTGTATTAACACTGATGCTTTCCTGCTTGTCTTCTGCAACCAGAATTGGACGATTCATGGGCTTTACTGGGGCAGCTACAGGATGCACCGCCCAGGTTTCTTTGAAGATTCACTCAAGGAGCTGCTCTCCTGGTTTGCGAGGGGCCTGATTTCCATTCATATTTCTCATAGTTACAGTATTGCAGAGGTTTGCAAATTAGCAACGTTCTTTTAACATGTCACTAATAACATTTTTTCCAAGCCACATGCAAACAATAATTATACCTTTGAAAGAACCATTATGAGATGAACGGTTCAACTCCAATTTGAAGTTGTGCTTTGACCACATTATAAGCAAAATAAAATAATGATTGAAGTATTTGACTTTTGTGATGAGGTTGGTTGATGTGATTGCTTTAGGAGACACGCTATCTGGTTGATTTTCTTGCCAACAAAACATTATGTGGGCAGTTTCTTCTTTTACCTATTCTAACATAAGGGAAGCTGCTGAAATGATTTATGTTAAGATGGTATAATATACTTGATCAGCAAGAGTGATTCGGATTGAATAACTCAAAAGAAGATCTTCTGTAATGGTAATGTTTGATTGGTAAGAAAGGAATTTGGTGAGAAGAAAATAAGTATTACTTGGAATACGTTTTACTAGAAATAAGGTGAGACCAAATATCACTTTGTTTGGTTCACAATGGGTATCAACTTACTGTATAAATTTACAAGTGTACAATATTATAACAAGTAATAAAAGTGATAAGTAGTGTATTGTATTCAAAGGGAATTAATTTTCTCTAAGTATCAAAATTAGCCCTGTTATAATATTATCTAGACTACTGAATTAAATGAGAGAATGGCAAGTTGACTAATTGGACATCTAAAACTATGATAATCAACCTGAAAACGGGATGGAATTCTATAAAGAACGATGTTAGGATATTTTCAATTTCACTTAGGTATTTATATATAATTCCTTTCAATTACCCATTCATAACATTCAGTTATAATGGTAATTAAGATAGTATGGATATTTAATACTTCCTTACAAGTTTCATTAAAATTATGTGAGTAAATTTATCCATTATATCCCTATATGAATAAAATTATAACCATCAATTAGGCTTAATTTATGTCTTTAATCATTGGATAAATCAATGCAGCATATTTCATTTCTTTGTCAGCCCAGCCATGCTGCCCATGTCTTTTATCTTTGTTTTCCTTTAGTTGGTTGCTTAAAATAAAGGTCTCCAAATCTGCCTAATCAATCACGGTCAAGGATCAAACTTTCCTATTCTTGTGGGCCTCTAAAATTCACTTATCTTGCACATGAGTTTTTTACAAGAATCATTAGACCCATTAGATGTATATAGACAAAGGTGTAGAGCTCAAATTATGCTTGCCAATAAGACCAATGAAGCTCCGGTGGGGTAAATGATTGCTTTGCTCCTTTAAGTATCGTCTTCCCTATCGAAACAATGGTAACAGGATTTGGTGTAAAATAAGCTGCAAATAGTGTATATCATTTCATCACATCAAATATATCTTTTCATTATTTTGGTAAGAGAATAAATATTCTCTCTCCGAATAAAGTAAGAATACCGCTTGATTTCCATTGGAGGGGTAAGGGATGACTGCAAAGGGTCGGTGCAAGGGGCACCAGCTGGCTGTTGGCCATCATTTGTCGACAGTGGACCTCCTTAACTTTTCCCAACTTCTGAAAAGTCTGTGCCATTGTCATGACTGGCCTCAACAACTTAAGCATCATCCTCACTTCTGTCTCCTCACTCTTCTTCATTGCTTTTTTTGCTCAGATCATCTAGGTTCTATAAGCTGGAAACAGTGTTAGCAACAAAATCCCACTGCCAGCTAGGCCGCTAATGATAAGCTACCAAGTCTCTCCAAAGGGATCCTTTGTTTCTTATGCTGGTAGAAATGGACCCATAAGATCATTCTTGATTTCTTTGATATGATTGAGCTTTCAGGGATGTTAAGTCCTCGGAGGTTCATGTTTACAATTAATGAAAAGTTGAGGAAGGGGTGTTGCCAGATTGTTCATCGGAGTTAGGAGAGAAAATGGTGGATTGTTGTTTTGTGTGTATTAGTTAAGTTGTTGGAAATTCTCCATAGGCAGGTATGATGGTGGGTTTGGAGAACTCGCCGGAGGTGGGTGGGTGGCAAGGCTAGGGTGGGGGCAGGAAATTAATATTCCAATAATTTGCCATGATTCAACCCACCTTTTACACAGAGTTCAATATTCCCACTTTTCCAATAACAAATNTAACATGTGTCCCCTTCCCAATTCACCATGCACAGGTATCTTCCATGCTTATCGATATGAAGTTGAAGGACTCCCTCCTGCTCTGGACATTTTGGTGGTTTTGGAATCTTTTTTTTTTTTTTGGTGGGGTGGAGAATGGAGGTCAATTTGCACCAGGCTGAAGGATCTTCCATGTTGTTGATTGTGTGTTCAATTTATCTAGGATCATGCTCCTCTCACTGAAGGGAGTCAAGGGGCTATAATGAATTTAATTCTACGAAATAATGTTGTTTTACGTGAAAAAGTTCTTCTTAATGATTGGTCTGTCATACACATGCTATCTGGATAACTTGATATAGCCCCTTGATTTTTTAGTGATTAGGTGTTCTGTAGTTGCTGGTATTGTCTTTGCCAACTGCCGTGTGTGTCGTCTATTTTTGCAGTACGCCCTCTCTCTTCCTCCCCTCCTTCTCTCTCTTTGGTGGACATAAATGCTCCTTGAACTGAAATGCTCTTTCTTGAACTTGCCATATGACGTATATATGTATATGCTTCTTTGCAGATTATATGCCCCAATATATTTGCTTCAATTTACTAGGGGAAGAATATCCTGTAATTAATATAGTTAACTTTTGTTTCATGTTTTATTGTTATAGCAAATCTAATCTAGTGAATCCCTTGTGCAACAGGCCAATCTTGCATTTTCTGCTATCAAAGATAGAAAAGTCATCGGTAAGGTGATGATTGTTTTCGATGATCACAAGCCTGCAAGATCTAAGCTTTAAACTGATTGACTCAGGGCTGAATGAGAGATTTTTTAAATCAATGAGTCCTCTCATGTCACCAAAAGAAATCTCCAGCTCTCATAGTAACCTTCCTTTTAAAATCCTCTCTTAGTACACAGGTATCAGTTGAATCTTTCAAATCATTCATAGTTCATAACATAATTTTGATTGTATCTTTTTTTTTGGGGTGTGTCTGTGTTTGTGTGGATGTTCTTGATACTCCATATATGATCAAATATGGAGGGGCACATAGCTGTAATAAATTTTACCTTGAAGCATGTAGCGGATGTGGAAACATTTTTTTCCTCATTTTTTTTCCTGAGTGGAATGCAATCTCGACTAAACTCTGTTAAGCAGGCTCATTTATCTTGTTGGGCTGTTTAGATTGTGGCATGCAATTGGAATCTGAGTGGGGTAGGATGAGATCGTATCGTCCTAGACATTTTGAGTGTGTGGGTTTACGGACACTCTAAAATTAAAAGGAGTATAAATCAGACGCATACTTAAAAAGCATTTTTTTTTTTTTTTAAATTGTGGTTTGGCGGTGGTGTTGGAAGTTTGTCTGTGTGTAAGTCACGGAGACGGTTGTGCAGTATTAATGACTATAGGAGGCTGGGTTTACAAACACACTAGAACTAAATGAGAACAAAACTTATACATTATTAAAATTAATTTTTGGATTGTGTATAGTACGGGGTGTGGAAGTGGTGGTGGTGTTGGCGGCAGTTTGGTAATAGTTGTAGAGGGGTGGGAGTGGCGTTGGCTTAGGTGGTATTGGTGGTATTGGAAATTATAAAAGGCAGGGAATGTGTACAAAAGTAGATTCTCTACCATCGATCAAGGAATCAAAATTAAGGTAATCATCAGGAGTTAACCAAATATTTAATCCACAGACTACTTCGAAGGGAGGTCAAGTGCTCGGAGCAATTGTTTTTGTGGTTTCAACTTATAACTTTCAATTGAATTACTCTTATTGCTGTGTTAGGACTCATTCTCATCCATTTTAATTTTGATTCCTAGGTTTGATTGATCTGAACTATGGGGCAGCTATTCAATTGCATGTCCAGCGATGTGTCGTTACACAATATTCCAAACTCTAGATAACAGCTACTGCCATAAGCTTTTGGTCTATCTTTAACATATCAGTCCTGATTAAAATTCGTCATGCAATTGGATCTCTTTAATGACTCAATCGCCTGACCTACTGCTGATGAGCATCGCGTTCTAGAAAGTCATAGATGTTCATTCTCCCTCTATGTGAAGCTCAAGGAGATCACCACAGTTTGGTATTAGGGAATACTTATATTAGGAGTATTACAACAAAATGTGAATGGAGATTTCAAAATAGAAATGTGATAGAAAGTTGTAGAAACTGGAAATCAAAATGACAGAAAATGCCCAAGGAAAGTCACCATATACCTTAGGGTAATACCTGCTCTTATAAATACAGTGGGTGCGGTAATATGTCAAAAGCCATCAAATGGAAGTAGGAGATCCTCTTTAGAGGATAATATGAGAAACGTGTGCAGTGACTATGCTTTCGTCTCTTTTGTTAAAATCTGAAACCCCTGATGAATGTTGGATTTAAGCAAATGCATGATGAACTAAACCAATTCGAAATGAACAATGTTCAGACTTTAGTTCCTAGGCCAAAGTCCATCCCGCTGTTGGGACTGAGTTGGAATTCCGAAACAAACTAGATGAAAACAATATTGTCATAAGAAATAAGGAATGGTTTGTTACTAAAGGGTTCAACCAAGGAGAAGGAATAGACTATGATGAGGCGTTTGCTCCCGTGGCTGGGATGGAAGCTATCTGCTTGCGAATTGTTTTTTCATCTTACATGGATCTCCGGCTTTCTCAAATAGATTTAACAAGTGTATCCAAATTGTTACTTGGTCCTAAGGAATTCATGTTGAACAACCTTCTCGTTTTGAAAATCACAAAAGTCCAAACCATGTTCACAAATGCACAGAAGGGCTATGATTTGAAACATGCTCCTAAGGCTTAATATAAATGGTTAAGATAAATGCTTTTGAAAAAGGATTTTACAAGAGGAAAACTTGGCACAACATTGTCTTTCAAAAAGGATAAAAATGACGTGTTGCTTGTTGTGCAAATATGCGCTGATGATATCATGTTGGTGTTATTGAAGTGTCTATGTATGAATCGTTTGCAAAAGCTATGCAACAAGAGTTCAAGATGAGCCTGATGGGTGAACTCATATTTTGGGTCTTAAATTCAACTAAGAGACAGAAGGCATATTGATCAATCAAACTAAATACACAAAAAACATAATAAAGAAATTTGAGTTGGATTGCTAGAAATCTATGCTTGGTAATATAGCGTCAAATTGAATGCTTGACCTGGAATAATATGGTAAGTCAGTAAAAAATTCTATTGAAATATTATTGGTTATCTATTTTATCTTATTTTAACCATATCCGATATCATTTATCTTACTTCTACCATACCCAATATTTTATTATTGTATTCTTATGTGCTCAATTTTAATTCCATCCAAAAGAATTTCATTTCAGTGTCATGAAAATTATTTTCAAATATGTGTAAGGCGCTTATCCTAAACATACCTCCTTTGATCTCTTTGCTTTGTGGATGGAAAATTTTTTGGCTACAAAGATGACCAGAAGAGTAATAGTGGTTCATACCAAATTTTAGAACAGTCATTGATATCTTGGCAGAGTAAGAAACGAATTCTATAGCACTAATAACTGCCAAGGCCGAGTATGTTGCTGCAGGAAGTAGTTGTGTGCAGCGTATTTTGGAAGAAGCAAACCTTGATTATGGCCTCACCTATGAAAATGTTCCTATATTGTAGTATGATAGTATTAGCGTCATAAACATGTAAAAATATCTGACCATACATCTCAGTTGTAATCATGTTATTAAAGGTTATATCATTCTTAAACTTTGTTAATAGAAACAATAAACTAAAGGATTTTTTCACAAATCCTCTTGGCAGAAAACAATTTTGTTTTTATAAGAGAACTTGGTACGATTGATTACACTCAACCTTGTTTGTTATAGATATGCTCATATACATGAATTTTAAAGATGTTTTCTAAAGTTTTTCCTAATCTTGTTTGAATGAGCTGATGATATATGAGCACATCCTGCCCTTGGACTTTTAGTGTGGTTTTCAATTGTTTTACTATATTTAGTCATTGTTTGGTTCTCCGGTTCTCCAGAAGAAATTTTCACTCTATATATACATATTTCTATTTTTGCTACCCTATATCTATGCTCTTCTTTGTTCAACCATATTACTAGGGCTTTGGGGAAGAATGTGATAATGCGGCCCTTGAAAAGACTAGATCATAGGAAGTGAGTTAATTTAATTCAGTGTAATGGTAATCTCTTGAGTTGGCTGCTGGGGTTCTTAAGGCTCTTTGTAATAATGACAAAGCATGGGAAGCATCAAGATCATTGATAAAGCTTGCATAGGAAAAACACGCTTCATAGGCATTTCTTTTGA
>JAODPA010068888.1:0-10051 GCA_025585075.1 Nepenthes mirabilis | reverse complement strand
GGATGTATGGGAATAAAGATGGCAGAGAGTATAGAGAATATTTACAGTTATATATGTTGTTTATTGGCCTGTGTTCGGAGCGATACTGATTGTAAGAAGAAATAAATATTGCCAATTAATTGTTGGAACTTTGTAAAATTAATTAGAGATGAAAATTGATATAAAAATATTGTTGGCCTTCGTCGTAGGCATCGCTCCGAAATAGAAATAGTGAAGTAGTTGAGCTAATCATTTTTTAATCCATGTATTCCTTTTGAATGTCCTGAGATATGTTCCTTTGTGTTAGACTTGATGGTGTGAGTACGGTCTGGTCAGCACCGAACGATATTCTGTTATTGATGTTGCAAAGCTTTCTTTGCGTTATACTCGGTGTGTGAGTATGTGTATCTGTTGGCTTCTTACAGTCAAGGGAGGACTGTAGGGGTAGTTGGATACCATAGATAGTCTCGTTGCACTTACCCAGCCGTTGGGGGTATAAATGCGCGGCCTTTGATTCACGGTGACAGAATAAGATCTAAGGAGATTCTTATTATCTCGTACAGTGGTGACTTCAATTTGAGCTAATAATCAAATTCTTATTATCTCGTACAGTGAGTTGAGGGGGATGTTTATAATCTAGTGACCATCGTAGGAGATGATATCTGAAATATTATTGGAAAGGGGTATCGGAGGTAATATCGACATGCTACGGGTACAACCTCTGGAAGGACTGTAGGGGTAGTTGGATACCGTAGATAATCTGGTTGCACTTACCGAACCGTTGGGGGCGTGAATACGCGGCCTTTGGTTTACTATGGTAGAATAATGTCCAAAGAAATTCATTGTAATATTTAATCATTGTTGGTATCTCATAAGTTTGGGATTCGGTTAAATCCACGAGTTATATTCTGTAGAATCTATGGGTCAAATTTTATGATATTCGGATTTGGTGGAATCCATGTTATTTATCGATATTGATGTTCAGGTTGTTCACACTGACATTCGGACCAGAAAATCCTTGCATATCTCTTGATGTTGGATTCTGGGGTATTTTCGTTAGTTTATTGGTACTTTTATTATCTTTGAGATGTGTGGGTCAAGTGTGACCTATTTTACTTAGAGTCGTATTTACGACGTGTTGTAATTCTTCTTGGATATAGTAGATGGTTAGATTTATACTGGGATCTTAATAGTTTGATATTCGAGATTGTTATTATTATTAGCGCCTTTGATTATTATCACTTGCTGGGCTTTGGCTCACCGTTGTATTTTCTTAGCTCTAAATTGAGCTGATTGTATAAGTGCAGACCATGGGATCCTACTTTTGCTGTAGGACTTTCAGGTAAAGCGATTTGTGAATGTTAGACACTATATATCAGTGGGAGACAAATTGGATATGTTATTGATAGAAATTGAGTAGTTTTCATTCGGGTTGTGACCCGTGATTCTTAATAGTTGTTATTTTGAGATGATTATATAATATATTGATGAATTTAATAGTAGTTTAATTTAATTGTGTTGTTATTATGGAAGATTATGGATGATTTTAAATTTTGAGGTTTCCGCGTGAGTGATCCAAACTATATTTGATATTTTGGGTTCAGGTCGTCACATTGTGTGCTAACTAAAGTTCGTAGACTCGTGTGCTGAGTGTGGTGAACTATGCATAGACTAAGCACAAGTAATTCCGGTCAACACTGTTGATCAAAAATTTTGGAAGGACAAAAATGACCGGTCAACTTGTTGACCGGCCAAATATGTGTTCTGGTTAACTTCTTGATCGGCAAAGTATGTGTTCCGATTAACATGACGTTGACTGGTTGAAGGTTATGGATCTGCTCAGTATTGCCCAAGGATCCCAGAAGGTCGACCGGCCGGTCATCGTCCCCAACAGTCAACGAGGTATTGACCGAACGAAGAAAAGAAGACGATCAATGGGAGCGTTGACCGGCGAAATGAAGAAACCGATCAACTGGGCAATGAGCGGCCAAATGAAGAAATCGTTCAACGGAGCATTGTCCGGCCAAGAGAAGAAAATGGTTGATGAAATATTGGCAATTTCCTCTGAAAATCCAGAAGGATACCTGCTCAAAAGATTTTCTGAGAATATATGTGATCTCTGGGAGCCGTTTTTGTGCAGTGTATCTTTATATTATTGGTAGGAATAAATTTTATTGAGAATAGGATATTTTACAAATTGCTATAATATATGTGAGCTTGTATTGAAATGGTGAGTATGAAAACGTTTCTAAGGGTATGAGATAGAGAAGAGATAGAATTAAAGAAAAGAGAGCAGTGAGTAAAAAATAAAGTGTGTTATTTTTTATATACTTTTGTTTTGTTCTTCGTTTTTGCCTCAAGTGATTGTGTAGCTGTGTGTGGTGTATAATCAATTTCATATAATAAATCTTGTTTTTGGATTAAGTGTCTTGTGATTTTTCTCTTTAATCTGAGAAGAATTTTTTACGTAAAATCTTTATATTCTTTTTTTTCTTCCTTATTCCTCCTTTCACTATGTGAGTTTGTGGTTGTAGTCGGATGCCATCTTTCCTAATAATTGGTATCAGAGACAGGTTGAGAACTATATCTAAATGGTGTCGTTATCTTCAAAGAATCTGCTGTTTAGTGTGGAGCAATTCAACGGGTAAGACAATTTCATCTTCTGGTAAGAGAGAGTGAAGAACATCTTGATCAGAGAGGAAATAGTGAAAGCTTTAAAGAAGAAGGATGAGAAGCCACAAAATCTGACTGAGAAAGAATGGCAAGATAAAAGGGATCTTGCTAACTGCACCATAAAGCTGTATTTGGAAAACAACACACTCCAGGAGGTCCTCGGCCTGACAGATTCGGTGGAGGTCTGGGAGAAGTTGAAAAGTCGTTATAAATCCAAATCTTTGACAATTTGACTATACGTAAAGAAGCAATTCTATGGTCTGCAATTGTCAGAAGGTGGGAGTTTGAAAAGGTACTTGGCCGAGTTTAATCGGATTGTAATGTAAATGTCGGCCCTTGACGAGGAGATCAAGAAGGAGGATAAGGCCTTGGTATTGCTGGCTTCTCTGCCAACTTCGTATAATCATATTGTCACAATTTTATTATTTAAAAAGGACACCCTTAAGTTGGACGATGTCATTACTTCCTTACTCATGAATGAGTCAAGGGGTCACAAGGGGCCTTAATGTCTTCGCATTTTGAGGTACTCGTGACCGGATTAAGGGAAATGAGTAGAGGAAGTGGCCAGAAGTCTACAGAGAAGGGTCGCAACGAATCTCGGTCATGGTATCAAAAACCTTGAGTGCCATCACTATGGCAAGAAGGGCCATACCAAGAAATACTACTTCAAGTGAAAGCGTAAAAATATGGAGAAGGAGAACGAAGAAAAGAGACGATGAGAGGAAAAGTCTTCGGTCTCAATAGTCATCGGAAGCGATCTCCTATTGACGTGTGAAAATAACGTGGTAAGTCTGACGAACCATGAGTCTCACTGGGTGGTTAATTCTGGTGCCTCTATGCATGTCACGTCTAAAAGGAGACTGTTCACATCCTAAACTCTAGAAGATTTTGGAGTGATAATGATAAAAAATGGATGAACATCCCCAATTATTGGCAGATGTGGCGTTGTATTAGTCACCAATAATGGGACGAAACTGCTATTGAAAGATGTACGACATGTCCCTAATATTTGACGGAATATAATTTCAACCGGCCGGTTGGATGATAAAGGTTATTACAGTACCTTTTGCGAAATGAGTGGAAACTAAGTAGAGGGTCTCTGGTTGTGGAAAGAGGAAAAAAGTGCTTCGGCCTATATGTTATAAATGCGTTTGTAGTGGCTGAAGACGTGAACACCACAACCAATAGTGAGTCCAAGAACCTGTGGCACCGTAGGTTGGGCCACATGAGTGAACGCAAATTATGTCATTTGGCTAGAAAGGGCCTTATTGCAGGAATGAATGATGATGGACTGAGGACGTGTCCTCATTGCATGGCTGGCAAATAATGGAGGGTTTCATTCCATGGAGACTCATTCTCCACAATGGTGAAAGTACTCGATCTGATCCACACAGATGTGTGTGGACCATTCAAAGAGAAGTAGCTTGGCGGAGCCCATTACTTTGTATCTTTCATTGATGACTGCTCTAGAAAGTTATGGGTTTACCCACTGAAAATCAAAGACCAAATTCTTGGTATGCTTGAGCAGTTTATGCTCTGATGGAATGTCAGACGGGGAAGAAATTGAAGACCGTCCAAAGTGACAACGGCGGTGAGTACATTAAGGCTTTTGATTCCTACTGTCGATCTCATAATACTTTGTATCAGAAGACTCCACCAAAAATGCCACAGTTGAACAGAGTGGTCGACCAGATAAACTGCGCACTTTTAGAGAAAGTAAGATGCGTACTTTCGGAAGCAAGGCTTGCTGCATCCTTTTAGGCAAAAACGCTGAAGATAGTGGCCTATGTTATTAATAGGTCGCCTAATAAGCCATTTAAGAAAAAAGTGTCGAAAAAGATATGGTCAAAAAAGGAGCTTTCTTATGACCATCTACGGGTGTTTGGACGCAAACATTTTGTCCATATCTTAAAAGATGAAAGAATCAAGTTAGAGCCAAAGACGATATAGTGCGTCTTTTGGGTTATGGGAAAGATGAACTGCACTATAAATTTTATGACCCAACTGAAAGAAAACTTATTCGATCAAGAGATGAGCATTTGTTGAGGTGAAAATGATTGAAGATATTGGCAAGAAGACCAAGTCTGATGCTGGCCAAATGGACAAGGTGAAAATTAAAGTTTCCCGTCCAGTACCTCTACAGGACATGGACAATGGCTCAAGAGTGGCCAAAGACAATAACGAGGCAGATACGGCACCTGACGAGGACCAGGATGAAATCACTCCTCAACCGGCAGAGGAGATTCCTATCCCATGATCCTTAAGGAACTGACGGTCGTCCGTCCGTCTGCCATCTAGTGAGTATGTCCTGCTCACTGATATTGGAGAGTTTGAGACTTTTGAAGAGGTTATGAAGGATGAGAATAAGGGGATATGGCTAGAAGTCATGGAAGATGAAATGATCTCTCTCCATGAAAATCACACTTTTAATTTAGCTCAGTTAGCTAAGGGGAAGAGAGCCCTAAAGAATAAGTGGGTCTTCTGTGTGAAGACTGACGAAATCACCACACAGTTGAGGTATAAGGCGCGACTGGTGGTAAAATATTTAAATCAACCGAAAGGGGTTAATTTTGATGATACATTTACCCTTGTGGTGAAAATGTCTTCTATAAGGGTTGTGCTGGGCCTGGCTACTGCTCAGAACTTGGAGGTGGAGCCGTTAGATGTCCGGACGGTATTTCTTCATGGCAATCTTGAAAAAGAAATTTACATGGAGCAGTCAGAGAGCTTATAGGTTAAGGGGAAGGAACACCTGGTTTATCGTCTAAGAAAAAACCTGTATGAACTGAAACAGGCTCTAAGATACTAGTATAAGAAGTTTAAGTCTGTCATGCTCGGTTAAGTATACCGAAAGACTACTTCTGACCACTGTATTTTTATGCAGAAATTCTCTGAGAATAATTTTATCATTTTCCTACTTTATGTGGATGACATGCTGGTGGTTGGTCAAAATAGTGCTCGGATTGAGGAACTCAAGAAGCAGCTTGGACAGTCATTCGCCATAAAGAACCTGCGGTCGGCAAAACAGATTCTTAGCGTCAAAATTATTTGTGACCGAAAGGTTGGGAGATTGCAGTTGTCCCAATAAATTTATATTGAAAAGGCGCTCCAGCGTTTCCACATAGACAAGTCCAAGCCTATAGGCACTTCACAAGCGAACCATCACAGACTTAGCAGTTATCAGTGTCCGTCCTCGGATGCTGAGAAAGTATATATGAAAGGCATGCCTTACTTATCAAC
The DNA here is from genome assembly GCA_025585075.1 of Nepenthes mirabilis. Classification (NCBI taxonomy): domain Eukaryota; kingdom Viridiplantae; phylum Streptophyta; class Magnoliopsida; order Caryophyllales; family Nepenthaceae; genus Nepenthes; species Nepenthes mirabilis. The sequence continues at coordinate 4,159 of JAODPA010068888.1, read as the reverse complement.
TGTAGGAAGCTTAATATATGCATTGGTATGCACAAGTCTGGATATAGCACACGCTGTTGGCACGGTCAATTATTTTCTGTCCAACCGAAGAATAGAGTATTGGTCCGCTGTTAAATGGATAATGAGATATGTTCGGTATCATTGGGTGAGAGATGTTATTGAAGCGGGCTTACTGTCACCGGAGAAGGTTGAAACTGAAGAAAATGACCCTGACATGATGACCAAGATTTTACAAAAACGTAAGAATGAAGTCTGCTGCAATTTGGTTGGGCTGGTGGACTCTAATTCCCCAAAGTTATGAGGAAAAATTTATTTGGGGTCACTCCCGTGTGGAAGTCCTAGTGGCCGGAGGATTTGGACAGAGTACGAAGGCCTATTATGCTAACTAAAGTTCATGGACTTGTGTAATGAGTGTCCATAGATTATGCACAGACTAAACACAAGGGATTTTGGTCAACACTGTTGACCGAAAGTTTTGGATGGATAGAAATGATCGGTCAACTTGTTGACCGGCCAAATATGTGTTCCGGTTAACAAGTTGATCGACAAAGCATGTGTTTCGATCAACATGATATTGACTGGCTGAAGGCTATGAATTTGCTCAGTATTGCCCAAGGATCTCAGAAGGTTAACCAGACAGTCAATGGGATGTTGACTAGCCGAAGAAAAGAGGATGGTCAACGGGGGCGTTGACCGACCACATGAAGAAACCGGTCAACAGAGTATTGACCTGGCAAGGGAAGAAAACGGTCAATGGAATATTTGCGATTTTCTTTGGAAATCCAAAAGGATGCAAACTTAGAAAATTTTCTGAGTATACGTGATTTTAGGAGATTTTGTATGATCTCTAGGAGTCGTTTTTGTACTGTGTATCTTTATATTGTTGGTAGGGATATATTTTATTAGGAATAAAATATTTTATAAATTACCATAATATATGTGTGCCTGTATTGAAATGGTGAGTGTGAAAAAACTTTTAAGTGTATGAGATAGAAGAGAGAGAGAGTTGACGAAAAAAAAGAAGTGAGTAAAAAACAAAGTGTGTTATATAGGCTTCATTTTCGTATATAACAAATCCAAGCCACTAACATCGATGGGCCCGATCATTCTAATTCTAATACTAAGCCTGTATTTATAATTTACATTAAATCAGACCATGAATTTCTATGTTGGGTTTTTAAATGGGCCAATCATATAAAACAAAATCAAATCACAATTAATAAGAAAAAAATATTTATAAAATCATGCAGATTCTATAATATCTCATTTTTAAAAATCGAAATTACATTGACATAATTTCTTCTTATACTTCAAACTTCCTAGTGTGAAGATCACTATTCTCAATAGGACAACAAGAAAAATGGGGCATAACATAATGAAAACCTAGCTCAATAGGACAATAAAGTCATATTCTTGCATCACCAAATGCTCAATCTCATACATTCATCCATTGCCAATATATATAATCTCATCCATAAAAACTTATATTTGATAAGTTGATCATATTGAAGTATGAATTGAATTTATGACCGCTAATTAGCTCGAAGATTCGAAGTCGCTCTTATCAACTTTGCTAACTTGCATATGAATATTCGTATGTAATCACATCACCAACGAGTAGCAATCAAAACCACTGGAAGGAGACCGTTCAAGCCCAATCCAATCGCAATTACAATGCCTAAGATGAGGCTTAGTGAGCAATGGGCAAAGGGGACTAGCGTTAATGGTCTAGTCAGCAATACATGCAGACAAACCAATCCGTAAGGTTCTCGGCCAGGTAGCCAATAGAGCAATTAGAATACACGCGTGTGCCGCAGCAGTCTAACGATTGGGTTGAGAGGACCACTCACGACCACATTACTATTGCAAAGCGATAACTGACAACAGCTGCTCCCATTAATGCCCCAACAGTTGGCAAATCCCAACGGGACATCTGTTACAAGCCTTGGTGCCAAATCCTTCCCCACAAAGTATTACAAATACTCATCGCCTTCATAGAGTTGGAAGACCTTCTTTGGTGGGGAGAAGACCTTTTTTTCTGAAAAGGCTATTCAATCGCAGAGAGGGAGACAAGCAAGCTCTCCAACACAATTTTTCCTCTTCACACCCGTCGAGTGGCTTTTCTGCCTCTCTCCCATAGTGAGCTACTCTAATGAAGTGCATCCATAATGAGTCACTCACCGAATGTCATACATTGAAACCCAACTCTCCAACTCTCTAAGTCACTCCTAGCCGTACACATTCAGAAACCCAATCCTCCTCTCATATCCCCCATATAGATACAACTCTACATTCTTACATTCTCTTATCATTCTATTTTCTTGAAAAGATTTCTAATTTATGCGCTGAAAGATAAATTAAAAAGTAAGTTTCATCAATCCTCAGATCTATTATTTATAGTTTATGATACGCAGGTACCATATTAATAAAAATAGAGATCAAACCCGTTCTAATTCGACCTGCAATGAAAGAGCGAGTGTCTTCATAATTGGTACAATAATATGGATATTAGGAATGCATCACCTTTTAAAAAAAGTGTCAATAAGTAGAGTATGAGAGAACTCATTTATTAATTAAGGCATAACGTTCTATTTCTCTTAAAAATGGCTATTGTGTATTATTATTTATTCCACTATTTTTTTTTTTTAGAAGAAACAATATGAATCATCTAAATCAAAGTATGCATTAACCCTTAATTTCAAACAAAAATTGCAAATTTTGATATGATTATAAATTGTCCCCTAATTTGCACTAATTTGATCAGTGTGCAACACTGTATACATTTTCTTATGACCGAGGCTTTTATGACATGAAGTACTAGGGTCCAGATTTTAATCCTTGTTAACGGGTACATAAGAAGGATGGCCTGCTGTTTTTTGATATCATAATCCCTGTTCACTGGGCCAGGATACTCTTCTAGATGGGCTTACTTCTACAAGACCAACTATACTACTAACCCCTCTGTAGGCCTGGTTGGGGCTAATTGTTTTGGGCTTCAAGTCCAATAACACTGGTCCAACATTGATTTTGCATTCAGATTATCTTCGCTGGGCAAAACCTACCTTTAACTTGGCCAAGGTGGCCGATATATATATATATATATGGGTTTTTGGATCAACAACCAAATCTAGTTAGGATAATTTGGCACATCGAAAGAGTGATACGTTACGGTCCTTTCACTAATTGAACCTTCTTAACGAAGTATATAACTGTTCAAAGATATGATCAATTAACATTCAAACAAAGAAAAATAAGGATTATCCCATCTGATATATTGTTGTCGATCAAGCATGGGGTGTCGAGCCGTGATGATTTCATACATTCGATCCCTTGACACCGTTGTCGAAGCATACGCCATTGGTTCTGTATGTTGCGATGCCACTATGTGTCACCCGTCACAGTTGAAATCATTTATAATTGCAATGCTCTTAACTTGACGAATGATAAACAAAGTGCTCCAACACACGGCTCATCCACCCTCACCAACTAGATCCCCTTGTATGCCGTTCGTCATCACAAGTTTCCTTATAAGAAGTTTTTTTTTTTTTTTCTTTTTTTAGTATGTATTTCTTTCTCTATTAAAATGAAAAATATTTTTAATAATATATGTATTAGAATTACAACTCCGGTTAGAACGATGCCTGCAGCCCAATGTTAGGGTAATTTAATTAAATTGAGAGACAAGCCATGTAAAATCCCATAAGTCATCAAAATAGATAGCAAAGCACATGAATAAATAAATAATGTGAACCATTATTATTCAATCATGAAACAATGAGTGTCCAATTTGAATGAGGTTATCTATTGAATATTAGTAGCGTCGATCCAAGTTGTGTACGCTAAGCATATCGTCGGTCCTATTGATTAATACCATGAAGGCTTTAATCTCTAGCTCAATCACGTTAATATCTATCATAACGAGAAAAGCGGTGACAATTTTGTTTTTGGCACCGTGTCCATGGACCTCAAGCCTAGGACCACAAAGACAACTTTGTTCTCGGACATCATTGCCGTGCAAAGCATCAACAAAGTGTTGAAAGGGTTAAGACTGACTTAAAAGAGAGAGAATGGATTAGAGGGTGGGGGATATTGTCACTCAATCCAGCAATGAGTGAGCAAAAATCTATGCAGATAGTACGATACTCCTTATTACCTGATA
>JAODPA010068887.1:0-10051 GCA_025585075.1 Nepenthes mirabilis | reverse complement strand
TATACCTGTATAATAATATTTTTGATACATTCAATATCCAAATTTTGAACAAATTCGGGTCAAATTATCCGTTTGATTTCGGTCTCTATTTTCTAAACTTCAAGTCCTACACACCACAATTTTAAATAAGAGGTCAGGTGATGGTGAAATTTAATCCCACCAAAAATACTCTGAAACTCAAGTTACTAAGCGGCCTTTTGATAATAAAAGGTGGATATAAAGGATGCAAAAATGAATATTGAGAGTGTATTTATTAGTGTAGGTGGGGGTGCACTCGTAGAAAGAGTGGCTTGCTTATTGTTGTTCGTGAGGAGCAGATTCTCCAAGTACTGAATTCGTAAAGAACTAGTAGCAAAGAGTGTGTGTGTGTTAGGATGCTCAAGAGAGTTAGAGAGCTTTTAAGAGTTCAAGGGCTTTAGTGGGCAAGAGCAAGCGTCTGTACCTAATTGAGAGCCTGTCCTGAGAAGTGAGTCCCCAGGGCCTTTTATAGCCATAGTTCTAAGCTAATTTCTTTATGCAACAAGGCTGGATGCTCACATTCTGTGGGAGATCGTTACTTTTCCTGCGCAAGCGTGAGCGCCATTTCTGGTTGTAATGGTTAAGGAGCTTGATCTCATTCCTTCTGCCCATGGATCCTAGCAACTTCCTCCCAAGATGTGTTTTGATTCTAGAGATGACCTTTACAGTGAAGATTGTCTTCTTGGAGATACGATAAATTAGGTCAAACGACCGTTTCGACTTGAGGACAGATGCGTGGGCCACTTTAGGCATTGGCCACATTCATCCTCGGTCGTTGCTGACCTACTTGCCACTTCTCCGGTCAACGGTATCATTGACCATCCTAGGCCTAGACGAGCCTTCATTGGTCTTGGGCCATTGTTGGCCCACTTGCTACTCCACCGGTCAATGGTAGTATTGACCGTCCTAGGTAGAAATTGGACTTTGCTAGATCTGGGTTGTTTCCTCCTGTGGGTCGGCCTGTTACTGGTGTACCCATCACTAACTCCCCATGCTGATAGCCTTGAACTCCAACTTACAACATGTTCACGATGGGATGCATCTGGTTGTGTAACTTGTACGAGATAGCATGATAAGGAAACTAGCAGTGGCACTTGATCTGTTGACTGTATTGTTTGTAACAGTTGACCGTAACGTCAAGATCCGGAGAACAAAATTGGCAGAACGTTGACTGGATTAGTCGACCGCCCCAATCAGAATCCAGAGAATTGAGCCGAAAGGAAAACGTTGACTAAATTCGTTGACCACCACATTCAGATCTGGAGAGCTGAGTCAGAAGAAGAGCATTAACTGGATTCATTCACCATCCTGGTAAGAATCCAAAGAATTGCACCGGAAGGAGAGTTGACCGTATTCGTTGACCGCCTTGTCAAAATCCAGAGAATTGTTATGAATTGAATCGACGCATTATTATGCCGCCGAATTGGCAATCGAAAAATTTGCTACGTGTCATCACGCAGTGAATTTGTGATCCCGGTAATTAATTCTTTAGAAGATCTGATTCAACTATACCCTGTCTGGGAATGGCATGTGTCCGTAATGATGAGCGCACTTTTTCTATGCACTGTCTCAGTCCAATGGCAGCGATCCTTATAAAAGCCATCAGTCAATTTAAATTTTTTACTCCTTTCACAAAAATTCTAATTCCTTAAAGGGATATCAGGGTGAATCCTGATGTCGTGCTGAGCTGCTTGTTATACTCAAGCGCTAGTTGAGGTTTGGGTGGCGCTGTCCACATATGATTCTAGGTAGCCAGCTTTTGGACGGAGTGTTTTGCTCCAAATTTGTCGATCATTGTAAACTGACTGCGCTATCTCCTATTGGAAGCAGTCGTCATGCATGCCACTTAAGCCCCCTAAGGTTTAGCTTTAGACCGCGAATGGGCCACTTGGATAACCAAGATTTTAATCAACCGCTTACAAGCCACCCGGATGATTAGGGTTTAACTCGATCGCTTACGAGCCGCCTGGATAACTAGGGTTTAATTCGACCGCTTACAGGCCGTTTGGATGACCAAGGTTTAATTCGACTGCATACAAGCCGCTTAGATGACCAGGGTTTTATCTGACTGCTTACGGTCCGCTTAGATAACCAATGTTTAATTACGAGTGGGTAAAAATCTACCCGACTTAGGGGCAGTCTAAGTAGTTTATATTATACAACTTGCAAGTAAGCATTCATATGAAAAAAGAAAGAAAAGAGAAATATTAAACAAAGCAAATGAAAAAGAATAACCTTTATTAATCATGATCAACGTTACAAACATGCTCCACATCATACAGATGACCTACCTAGGTCTTCATACGTAGTATCGCTTCAGCTAGACCGTGCTCCACATTCGCAGGACCAACTTATCATTTTGGGTTCGGAGCTTGTATGCTCTGTTTCACAGAACGGCTAAGATAAGAAATGAGCCTTCCCAATTAGGGGAAAGCTTGTTACAATTGGCTATTTTGCCCGTAGCTTCTACACTCCGTAAGACCAAGTCTCCAACTTCGAATTACCATGCTTTTACTTTCTTATTATAATAGCAAGTAATTCGTTACTGGTAGGCGGTTATGCGCATCCTAGCCCCATCGCAGGCTTCCTCCAACAAATCTAGGTGTTCCCTAATCTTTTGTGAGTTGTCCAGTGGGTCGAAGGCTTCGACCTGAAAACTTAGGAACCCGATTTCAACCGATATTACCACCTCAGTCTCGTAATATAGGTTGAAGGATGTCTCATGAATTGGTTACTCAGGAGTCGTCCGGTATGACTATAAGACGGAGGGCAACTCGTTGACTCAGGTGCCCCCTGCGTCCTCCAACGTGGTCTTTAGACCTTAGCGTAGAGTGTGGTTGGTGACTTCCACCTGTCCGTTTACTTAGGAATAAGTTTCTGAAATGTGAACCAATCTGATACTTAAATTGGTACAATACTTGGTAAAACGCTTCTCCAAAAATTGGGTTCCGTTGTCAATCATGATGACCTTGAGAACGCCAAATTTACTCACAATGCTCTAGCGGACCAATTCCACGGCATTATACTCAGTGGTCTTAGCCAGCGAGATGGCTTCAACCCATTTGGTGAAGTACTCTATACTTGTGATGATGAACTTTCTTTGCCCAATTGCGGTAGAAAATGAGTCGAGAATGTGAGCCCCCATTACGCGAAAGGCCAAAGAGTTGCCGGTGGTGGTAAAGATTGTCGTAGAGTTGATAATTTTCGCACTTCTTCACGAACTTCAGGGCGTCCTTCCTAATTGTTTGCCAGTAATATCCCTGACGCATGACTTTGAACGTAAGGTTCTTGCCGCCAATGTGCGATCCACATATCCCGATGTGGACTTCGCTATAGGCGTAGTCGGCCTCATCAGAAATATGACACCGAGGTACGAAGTCTAGTATCAACAGCGATACAGCCGTCCGTCGACTATGATATACCAACAGACCATCCTTTTGATCCGCTTGGCTTCATCCGCACTATCCGACAGTGTTCTGTCTGTCAAATATCTGTAATACGGTGTCATCCAATTCTCAACGACGGAGACTTGCATCGCTTCCTATTCCTCTATACTGGGAGTGCTCAAAACTTTTCTTATGTCCCTCGAGTACTGTTCTGGGTTTTTTACCGCCATCATTCTAGTAAGTTGGTCGACCTTCCAACTCTTATTTCAGGGGACATGGTGAAGGTTCAGCATGTCGAATCTCTAGATAGCGTCCTTCACCTTGGCTAGGTATCTTGCCAAGCTAGCCAATAGACGGTTGCACGCCTCGAAGTTCCTGTTGATCTCATTAACGATTAGCTCAAAGTCGCTGTAGACGATCAGCCGCTAAGTTGAGCACTCTTTGACTAGTCATAATCCGACTAATAGAGTTTCATACTCAGCAACGTTGTTGGTGGCTGAAAAATCAATCCTAAGGGAGTACTTCACCTGAAACCCGTCTAGGGTTCTTAGGACCACTCCGGCATCGCTTCCTGAGTTGGTAGACAAATCATCCACGTTGAGGACCCATTCTGGCTCTTCTAGGTGGTTATCTACATTCTCAAAGGGGTGCTCATCAATGATTGGGGTCGTGGTCTCAACTGTAAAGTCGACCAAGGCCTACCGCTTAATAGTTGGCCTAGGGCAAAATTCGATATCAAACTCTCTCAACTCGATAGCCCACTTTACCAGCCGTCCAAAAACATCTAGTTTTTGAAAGATTCCCTTCAATGGTTGGTCGGTCAGAACGATCACGTGATGAGCCAGGAAATATGGTCTCAGTTTTTGGGTTGAGAAGACGAGTTCCAGAGCAAGTTTCTCAACACGCGAGTAGTGGGTCTCTGTGCCAGTCAATGTTTTGTTCACATAGTAAATGAGTCGCTGAGTGTCAGAATCCTGGCGTATGAGACTTGAGCCCAGAGTCACCTCTAATACTGTCAAGTAGATGTACAGCTCCTCTCCATCTTTGGATGACGTCAGCAACGGTGAACTAGCCAGGTACAACTTCAACTCATCGAAGGCAGCCTGGCACTCCGCAATCCACTGGAAATCGTTCACTTTTGGTCCCCTCAGAATCTTAAAGAAAGCAATATATTTGTTCCCCAACTTTGCCAAGAAGCTGGACAATGCTACCAATCTTCCAATTAGCCTGTAGACATCCTTGACGCTCCGTGGCAAAGACATGTCCGTGAGAGCCTTGATCTTCACTAGGTTCGCTTCAATCCCTCGCTGAGAGATGATGAAACCCAAGAACTTCCGTGAGGACACTCCAAAGATGCATTTTGATAGATTTAACTTTATCTGGTACGCATGGAGTACCTCGAAAGATTCATCCAAATCACAAATATGGTCGTTGGTGGTCTTACTCTTGACGAGTATGTCATCGACGTACACCTCCATATTGCGGCCAATCTACTTCTTGAACATCTTGTTCATGAGCCTTTAGTAAGTCGTGCCTGTATTTTTTAGACCAAAAGGTATGACTTTGTAGCAATATGTGCCTCAATCTGTCATGAACGAGATGTGCTCCTCGTCCTCTTGACTCATTTTGAGTTGGTTGTAGCCCGAGTACACGTCCATGAAACTCAGTAACTCGTGTCCAACAATCGAGTCTACCAATAAGTCGATCCTGGACAAAGGGAGCTTTCTTTTGGGTAGGCTTATTAACGACGATGAAATCGATACACATCCATCAATTTCTGTTACGTTTCTTTACTAGGACGACATTGGAGAGTCAGTCCGGGTATTAGACTTCTTTGATAAAGCCAACATCATGGCTACGAGCTTTTCCATGAAGTGATTCCTCCGCTTCTGCCTAATGGGCTTACGGCTGGGATCGAGGTCTAACTTGTAGGCCATTACTCCAGTTAGAATTTTAGGCATGTCAGCAGGTGTCTACATAAAAATATTAGCATTTCATCTCAAGAACGCTATCAGCTCATCACGCAGGGGTCCGGCGAGTGAACCCTAAATTTGTACACACCTCTCCGGGTCCTCCAAATTCAATGGTACTAGATCGGTGCCCGCGTCGGATTGTGCCTGCTGCAATGTTGCTTCGTCTCAATGATTCAGTTCTCCTGTAGGTCTTCAGCCACTGCTTAGGATAATCTGTGACATATAACACGTCCATCCAATTATTTGGTCATCCAACACTTTACCAATACTGCATACTGTTGAAAATTTTATTTTTAAATATGGTATTGAGGTAACGGCTCCGAACGCTGCTAGATACAACCGGACTAGGATATCATTATATACGGAGGAAAGTCAACAACCAGGAAGATGAGTGTGCGACTCGCTGTTCTTGGGTACATACCCAAGGCGACCTCCAACTATATTGTGCCTTAGACAGCCACGGATTCATTGTTTAGGCCATACAGTGACCCTTTGACAGGTTTTAGCTAATTCGTTTTTAGTCCAAATTTAAAAAAGGTATCAAAATAAAGCAAACCTTTTAAATTTTTATTGTCAATGAAAACTCGTATCAGTTGGTAGTCCACAGTGCCATCTGAAACGAGCGTAGATACAACAAGAGGATCAGAATGTGGGAGATTACATGAACCATGTCACTACTACTAAAGCTAATGATATTTTCCTCTACTCTCTACTTCTTGGGTCCAGCTTGTCGCTCCTTGTGATTTGCTTGGGTCTTGGGCGGTCAGGTCGTTATCATATTGACCACTCCAGTCGCGAACCAATTTCATAGTTGGGACGAATTTACCCTTCTCCGCCTGAGGTACCAGAACTCTACTCAAAATTTCTGACGAATCTGGTAAGATGGCCCCTCCGGATAAGCTCCTCAATCTCCCACTGGAGCATCTTACATTCCTCCATGGTGTATCCCGGAGATTGATAAAAATTGTAATATTTTGCCGGATTTCCTCCGTCTGTATTCTTTAGTTCCTTTGGCTACTTAATAAATTTCTCACCACGGATCCGCACGAGAACGTTGGCCCATGTGTTATTCAGAGGAGTCAGGTTCCGACCTGTACTCCTTACGGTCCATTGCTTCGATCTTGTGCTTCTTCCGGCGGAGATTATCGTTACCACCATTCTTCCTCTTTTCCTCGGCCGAGAAAGAACGAGGCTAGTCGGTCCTGTCAGGACACTTTGTCTCGTTGGCCTCTTTGGTGGTCACGTGCGCTCTGGTGATCGTCTCCACTTTCCTAAAGGTCTATGAGTTCTTATGGGCCAAGTTCTTAAAGAAGTCGCCATGCGCCAACGCAAAGATGAAGCTGTCAAGCTTTATCTCTTCAATGAGCTTTGGATTTCTTCTAACTTCTGTCGCAAACCGCTCCAAAAACTTCATTAGGTTCTCTCCCTATTTCTACTTGATGTAGGAGAGATGCCAAGGTTATTTCTCTTTCCGGCAACCGGAAGCGTACTAGGCTAAGAATAGATCGATAAGTTCCCAAAAATGCCAAATCAAGTTCGATGGGAGCCGGTAGAACCAGATCAAGGCGTCCCCCATCAAAGTAAAGGGGAAATATCGGCACATTGTCGCATCCTCCACGGCTTGGAAACTCAAATGGGTGCGGACATGATCCAGGCAGCCCATAGGATTAGCGCTCCCATCGTAAGAATCCAATGCTGACATCTTAAACTTGGTCGACAATGGTTGGTTTAAGATCTCAGCAGTGAATGAAAATTTCTCCAAATTGATGGCGTACTCATTGTTGTCTTTGAACACGCAGTTTTAGATCTTCTCGACTTTCGCCTCCACTCGAGAGGTGTTTCCGAATCTCTTGGAGTTGATGGATGTCCTCAACTCCATTCTTTCTACTGTCCGGCGCATAGCCAGCCGGCTACTACCGCTGGTAGATTAGACGACCCAAGAGGCTCCCTCCTGAGCCTGACGCTGTGGCTCATCCCGAGAATATCTGAGGATTCTTCTCTCGGGGCTCTCATCCAGAGTCCCACGGCCCAAATGCCCTTCAAGCATTGGACGGCTCTAAGCATTAGATGCCTTCAAAATATGAGAGTTGCCCTACCTTATAGCCTTCTTGGTCAGCTTCTTCTTCCTCTAGCCTTCTCGCCTGGAGACTGGATCATGACTCGAGGAGGGCAGAGCCTGTAACATTTTCGGGCACCCACTTGTAAATATTGTCCACTTTGTCACACAGGTGCACGGTTTTATTCCTGACAGACGGCCTCCACCGTCCTCAAAACACATCCACAAGGGAAATGTATCCACCCCCTTATAAGGCATGCTTCGTTCCCCTCCCCATCCAATGTGGAACATCACAGTCCACCCCCGTTGAGAGCTCAGCGTCCGCGCTAGCACACAAAATCGGGCCCTATTTCTGATACCATTTATAACGTTCTCAGGCACCCACTTGCGAATATTGTCCGCTTTACCACACGAACACACGATTTTGTTCTTAGTAGACGGCCTCCACCGCCCTAAAAACGCATCCACCAGGGAGAAGTATCCATGCCCTTATAAGGCACGCTTCGTTCTCCTCCCCATCTAATGTGGGATATCACAGTACACACACAGCTCACGCAAAGCTTCGCACGCACACACGCACTCAACAGCTTCAACTGTTGTTTCCCTCACACAACACACACATACGACACCTCACACACCCCAATACGCACACACAACAGCAGTTTCTGCTTCTCCATTCCACCCACACACACAGCAGCTCTGCTGCCCTTGACCCACCAAATCTCGGCCGAAAATAGAGCACGAAGCTTCTGTTTTCTCACTCAATTGTTGAACCGGTCACAAATAGGTTAACATTTGCTCCCTCTCTAATTTCTCAAAGAACACACACCATCCAATTTACACATCATAAATGGTGGAATTAGAGGGAGAGAAACAGATTCAAACAAAGCAAGTACTCCTCCATTTTAGCAAGTGAATCTCGTCCACTGTCTTTCTCCTTGAAATTTCAAATGCATCCTCATAATTTTTCCTCCTTACTCTGCAATTTTCTTGGCTGTTGTGGTGCTCTGTGATTCGATTCCTTCGTAATTTAAGGAGACGTTGGCGTGGGAAGAGGGGGGAGCTGCCGTCGTGAAACCCTAGCCATCTAGCCGTTGCTGTCGCCACTGCTTATATTAACCGCCGTCGTGAATTGGGCTAAAGCCGCCGCTTCTACAGTCAAGGTCGCCATCGTTGGTTAGTGTTGCCGCCATCGCCAATTTGTACCGCCACCGTTAAACCCTCGCCTCCCACATTGGATAAGGAGGGGAACGAAGCATACCTTATAAGGGTATGAATACCTCTCCCTTGTGAACGTGTTTTGGGGGCGGTGGAGGCCGTCTGCCAGGAACAACACCATACGCCTGTGTGACAAAATGGACAATATTCACAAGCGGGTGCCTGGGAACGTTACAGAGCCCCTTGCTTCTTCTTCCCCTGGCGGGTGTAGAGCATTTGGAGCATTCTAGACATGTTCATTTGCTCCACTAGGTTAAAGAAAAAAGGTGCTGGCTATCCCCTGACCAGATTTCCAGCTTAGTGGTCTTGGTCAGGAGAGCCAGCGTCTTTAGCGGGAGTGATAGCTTGGGCTCTGATGTTCACCATTTTACTTGATGAAACTTGTTTTAAGGATAAAAGTTGTTGGCTTTTAGCTAGCGTTCCCACATACGGTGCCAATGTTGCATCCAAGATCCAAGCTTTAAACAGAATCTAGTCAAGTTGTCTGTCTGATTCTGATCTCCGTTCTCTAAGCTTCAGGTCCTGTACATCACAATTTCAAACAAGAGGTCAAATGACGGTAAGATTTTGATCCCACCGAAAATACTCCAATACTCAAATCAGTAAGCGGCCCTCTGAGAATAAAAGGTGGATGTAAAGGATGCATAAATAAATATTGGGAGTGTGTTTATGAATGTAGGTGGGGGTGCACTCGTAGTGAGAGTGGCTTGTTTGTTGTTTCTCGTGAGGTGCAGCTTCTCCAAGTACTGAGTTTGTAATGAACTAATAGCAGAGAGAGAGCATTAGGATGCTCGAGAGAATTAGAGAGCTTCTGAGGGTTTTAGTGGGTAAGAGCAAGCGTTTGTAGGTAATTGAGAGCCTATCCTACGGACTAAGTTCCCAGGGCCTTTTATAACCATGGTTCTGGGCTACTTTCCTTATATAGCAAGGTTAGATATTTCTGGCTGTAACAGTAAAGAAGGTTGATCTCCTTCCTTCAGCGCATGATAATTGTTAGAGTTTCGTATAGATTACACGTGGATCCTGACGCCTTCCTTTCGGAATGTGCTTTGATTCTAGAGGTTACCGTTACAGTGAAAATTACATTCTTGAAGATGTGAAAAATTAGGGCAGACGACCGTTGTGACTTGAAAACGGACACGAGGGCCACTTTAGGCATTGGCCGCATTCAACCTGGAACGATGCCGGCCTACTTGCCACTTCCCTGGTCAACGGCATCGTTGACCCTCCTGGGCCTGGATGGGCCTTCGTTGGTCTTGGATCATTGCTGGCCCACTTGCTACTTCGCCGGTCAACGATAACATTGACCATCCCAAGAAAAAACGAGCAGCTGCTGGATGTGGGTTGTTTGCCGGCCTGCTACTGACGTCCCCATCAATATTATAAATATGTAATTATGA
>JAODPA010068886.1:0-10052 GCA_025585075.1 Nepenthes mirabilis | reverse complement strand
ACTTATTTTATTTTAAATTATTTATTGCAGCGTCTCTTTTGCTCTCGATAAATTACGATAATTTATGTTCGCTCAGAGAGCTAAGCGAGGGAAGAAGAGAAACGATGGAAGAGGCGTTGTTATTGAACAAGAAAAGAGAGGGAGAGAAGGGAGGAGGAAGAACAAAATGGGAAGTGATATGGCAGGAGGTGAAGAATGTGAGCTTGATCGCAGGACCTATGGCGGCCGTCGTCTTGTCGCAGTACTTGCTGACGGTCATTTCCACCATGATGGTTGGCCACCTCGGCGAACTCTCCCTCTCCAGCACCGCCCTCGCCATCTCTCTCGCCAGCGTCTCCGGCTTCAGCTTTCTCGTCAGTAGTTCTATCCCGCTTCTGTGTTTTGTTCATGTCCAAAAGCTGAAGAATATTCACTCGACGTTTTTCTTTTAACGAGAATATTCATACAAAAATTCGCTTTCCATTTTTCGTTTACCGGTATATCAGAAATACTGTTTCTCTCTCTCGCTCTCTATGTTATTTCGAATCACGCCCCATTGTTGCTGTGATATGAAAATGGATTATGGATCTAAAACGACGAAGCCGTTTTGATCCGTGAAAGACTAGTATGTGTATAATTTGTGTGGATAAAAACTGCTATGGGAAAAATTTAGGCAACTGATATTCTAATCTTGAATGTCAATGGCGGTCTATAGCACATTTCGCATTCTAATTATTTCAAATCTGCCACAAGGCGTCAAGAAACATTAGTTTCTTTCCATATCACTTCTTTTGGCTCATTCACTTTTTTGTTCTACAGCACCGTCAACTACAACGAAATCTTTTTCATCTTCCGGTAAAGTGGTGGAGCACTATTTCCATTAGTCATCAGAAGCCATGAGATGCTTCTTTTGCTTCTACCGAGTTCATTTCCTATCTCCATTTTCATCCTCTTTCTTCGTTTCTTCTGGTCCATTTGGTTTGATAGGAGGACCCAGCGAACTGTATATTGATATTTGTCCTGACTCCGACTAAGTCTTAAAAAGTTATTTTGGATGTTTTCCATCAATATTTTTGACTTAAAGTCATTACTATCTTGGTCATCATTTCACAATCAAATGGGGACTATGTTAAATAATTATAAACAACATGTTGATTTCTTGGATCTTTCTTTGGCTGGTAATAATTGTTCTGTCCTCTTTTCTGATTCAGAAGCCTAACCCATTGCTTTCAACTTTTTGTCTGTCGTGAATTCCACAAGACGACAATATTGAATATGTCTCACGGTTAGCTTGAGAAACTGAGCAGCAAATTTGGTCACGATTCCTAGGGGGAGGGAAGTGATCAGCTTTGGAATTTTATCACCACTAGCGGTTGTTTCTTTGAATTGTACAGTAACTTTAGAACGGTAATAACATTTATAGGGGCCTTGAAAGATATCACCATGGAGGAAAAAAATAATACCACCGTCTCACTGGTCTGGCTCAAGAAATCAGGTGCTAGTATAAGTGGGTATTCTTTTTTTTTTTTTTTTTGGATTTTTTTTTTTAATTTGGGTGGTGGAGCAAAAGGCTGAAGGCAAGTTTTACTGATCCACAATTAAGATAATAACTCATTAGTTCTATTTTATTTGTGCACCCAGTTAGCTTCAGAAATAACAAAAGAAATGGGGTTTTACTTCCTCAGGCCACTCAAATGACAAGGCATTGCTGCATTGCTTATATGAATAAACCAACTTGTTAATGCATGTGTTACATTGTCGTAAGCATTAGGCCAAATCAGAAAAATCCTCTTCGAACAAGCTTAAAAGCTTCTCAGTAACATTTGTTCAACCATGTCCAAGTAGGATTCTAACATACAAACAATTAGTTAACAGTCGGCCTCTCTACAATTGAGGAGATTTGGTTCCATAGAACTAACCCTAATTTCTCAATTTTCTGAGCTACTTTATGCATTAACTTATCTCAGTGTTAGATAGTGATAAAACTTGCAAATTATTGGGCGACTTGTCTGTCATGTAGGGAGGAAACTACTAACTACATTTTGTGCTTGACACAGTTGGGAATGTCTAGTGCGCTTGAGACTCTATGTGGGCAAGCTTATGGAGCTCAGCAGTACTGGAAACTTGGAACCCAAACATACACTGGCATTTTATCTCTTATTTTGGTCTCTATCCCACTATCTGCCCTATGGATCTACATGGGGAAAATCCTCACTTTCATAGGACAAGACCCTTTAATTTCACATGAAGCTGGTAAATTCATAACCTGCCTTTTACCTGCATTATATGCTTATGCGGCTCTTCAACCTCTTGTTCGATACTTCCAGTCACAGAGCTTGATCATTCCCATGCTCCTATGCTCCTGGGTCATTCTATGTCTCCATGTGCCACTGTGTTGGGTTTTGGTATTTAAGTCTGGACTAGAAAACCTTGGAGCTGCTGTAGCAATCGACATATCATTGTGGTTGAATGTGATTTTCCTTGCACTAGTTATGAAGTTCTCTACTGTGTGTGCTAAAACCCGTTCTACACTCTCTATGGAAGTTCTCCTCGGAATTGGAGAGTTTTTCCAGTTTGCTGTTCCTTCAGCTGCAATGATCTGGTAATTCCTTGTATTCCTCTCGTTTACTATTTATTAATCTGAGATTTTATAAATGTGTGACATGTGTTTGGTTGTAGCTTAGAGTGGTGGTCATTTGAGCTGATGATATTGCTATCTGGCCTTCTACCAAATCCTGAGCTTGAGACTTCTGTTCTCTCTATATGGTATGTTCTGATTACTGTATAAGCTAGCAAAAACTGCAATCTTCGAATAAATATTGACATCGCTTCCTTCTCTCTTTTCGTCCTACAACAAATAGCTTAACAACCATTGCAACACTCTATGCAATACCTTACGGAGTGGGAGCTGCTGGAAGGTGCACCTAAACCCAAACATCTATGCTCAGTGTGTGTGTGTGTGTGTGTGTTCGTTCATTTATGGGGCCCACTTTCAACTTTAAGAACACTTCTGAGATCACATTATTTTTGTGCAGCACTAGAGTTTCAAATGAATTAGGGGCAGGAAATCCAGAAGAGGCTCGTATGGCTACCTATGCTGTTTTGTTGATTGCAATCACAGAGGCAACCATTGTGAGCACAACCCTCTTTATTGCACGGCGGGTTCTTGGTTATTCTTTCAGCAACGAGAAGGAAGTGGTTGATTATGTGACCAATATGGCACCTTTGGTTTGCGTCTCTATCATATTGGACGGCATGTATGGTGTTCTTTCAGGTACATATGCGCGCGCGCACATACACATGTATGTATGTATGTATGTGCCTCCTATAATGTCAACTCATTATGTATGTACCAAACATATATTTTCTTTGGTTTTGATTACTGCTAGTGTTGATTTGGGCTAGGTGTGGCTAGGGGATGTGGGTGGCAGCATGTAGGAGCTGTCGTGAATCTTGGTGCATTCTATCTTTTTGGAATTCCAATTGCTGCTGTACTGGGATTCTGGATGCAGTGGAGGGGAAGGGGCATCTGGATTGGTATTCAACTTGGTGCTTCTCTGCAAACAGCTCTGCTATCCATTGTAACATTTTGCATAAACTGGGAAAAGCAGGTATACCTCTTATCTATATTTTTACCTGTCTTGAATTGATGGAATTGTGCCATCGAATTCCGACTTGATGCTGTGAAATGAGAGTATGAATCTTACTTTGATTGTGAGTAACTACCTCTAGAAAGAAAAATTGATGAAAACAGGTCTTGTAGAAACTCATTTGGTGACCAGCGATGAAATTGACCCGACTCACTCAAATGTCGTTATGCCCCTCCAAGTAAAGAAGCTCTCACGTCCACTTAATGGTCAAAATTAAAAATTAGATGGATGAATGTTGGGGATTAGATATCCATTTAAATTACTTAATGTAATCTTCATAATTCATTTATAATAAATTCTAATCGTTATCGTTGGGTGAATATGGAAGTCTCCACAATAGGAAGACCTTAATGGAATTCCAAACAATATGAAGGAATCCAAGAGTTAACTAAGCAATGAATTTCATAAGAAATTTCATCAAGCACAAAGAACAATGTAGAACCTACTTGATTTATTCCCAAGCAGTCTCCTAGCCAACTAAGAGAAGCTGCCTAATTAATCTATGCCAATTAAAACAAGCTCATCTAAACAGCTAACTAATCATGAATAAAATTAATAATTTCTAACTTGATTTAGCTCCAATATATCTTCTTTATTGTGATTTTACAGGCAACAAAGGCGAGGAAAAGACTCTTTGAAGGAAGTTTTAAGATTGACAATCAAGTTATATGAACAGTGGAGTCAGTTTGCCGTCCAAATTTGCAGCATTATTATAAAGGTTGAAGTTATTAATGTTCTTTCTACCTGAATGGTATCTCTGAAACTTTTTCTTGCTTTGTAGTAATGTAATTTCATTTTGACGCTTTACCTCAATAAGAGGCAGAAACACGGACATATTGTCAATATATTTAAATGAGCATTGACTCTAATATTCTATTGAGAAACCAACTTTCCTATAATGTGATACATATTTATTCTTCTGATCTTGTATAAATTTATAAGTATAAATGGATAGATAATATGCCTCTTTGGAGCGGCTCTCAAATCCTAGAAATTCGATGGTGGACACTGTTTTTATTGTAGTGTGTATGCTATGCAAATTTTTTGGCCTCAATCAATATGAATTGTCGTGAAAGGCAGATTCAAATAAACAAAATAGTAATACATAAAAGGTGAGCGATTGTCATTTATACAACCAAGTCTTTGGAACAAATTTCATAGAACACAAACCAGATCAGTCTTACTGGTTATTTACTATAAAAATCAATCGACAAGTATGTGGAATCATATTTTTTAACAAAAAACTATGACATTCAATTTTCCATCAATGCAAACCATTGTGCATGCATCATTGTATTCTAAATGGGGTTTGCATTAATTTATTTGTATTTGCATGGCAAATATAGGCTTTAAGAGATTGACATATATTCAATTTTTAGTATTTCCTTAAAGTTTGGCATTTAAATATCTGAAATTCCACCCACTATTAGGCTAGAATTAAAAATTAAGAAATGAAAGATTGAACTTGCATCATATATTATGAAAACTTGATAAATCTTCTACTATTTATTTTTTAACTTGTAATCTTGGTATTTGAGTGTATAAAAGAAACTTGATACGACTTCTACCCTACATTTTCTAACTTTGAATCTGGAGTCATAAATATACAAAGAAACTAAGATAATAGGATGGCCATAACAATTCTCCTAGAATGCATGTTCTACACCCACGCCTCAAACATGACAGCTATAGGGCAAGTAATGGCAAGTTTGTTGTTAGACTTTGGATCACTTCTTTATGAGTTTTATATTCATTGACATATCATACAATGGCACGCTCAAGCGAAGCATCAAATAAAGGTCGGCCGATCATCAGAGCTTATAGGAAATTCGTACGACATTCATTCAGGGTTAACCAAATGTCTTCTAAGCAATAGTCGAGTAACAAGAGTTACAAGAGGATCATACGAGGTTAGTATGAAAACCAGCTAAGTAAAAGCCATCTATGTGACGTAGGTGTAGGATAGATGGTCATACGTCAATTTTTGTAAGAACAGTGCATGGAAGATACATATGTGAGAATTGCCCAAAGGAGACCACACCTAATGCGCTTGAGGAATATATATGCACATATATTGTTATGAAAGATTTTGCATGGTCTACAAGGGTTGGGAAAGGTAAAACCACTTACGAAATTTGAATACTTTACAAAGAAAGAAAGAAGATGAATATAGAAAAGAAAAAATGGGAAGATTTTTCTCATCTATTTAAAATTTAAATTGTATTCAATTTTTTATTATCTAAGATATTTGTTGCGTTCTGGTTCCGCGGATCTTTCCGAGGCAGGCTCGTTGATGAGGGGTGTGTCCAGTCTGATCCGTGGTTACCAGGACGCACAAGTGATTAAGGTGTCGGACACGAGATGAAGATTGAGACCGAGTTTTTTACGTGGAAAACCTCCTCTTGAATGGGGAGGAAAAACCACGAGGCTCAGGGCCTGGAAAGTGCTTCACTATATGGGTTGAAGATTTTACAAAGTACAGTTGTGAGGGTTAATCCCTTCCCTGTCTCTCGTTTTGTGTTTTCTTCCCTAGAGAACTATGCTCGCTGGGAGCTTTTTTCCCTCCTTTGTGGAGTTGGCCTTGGGAGAGAGTGTCCGGTTGAAGGCTCTGTCTCTCTTTATGTATGTCTGTCGAAGTCCCCCTTTTCGTGTTGTTCCCTTTTGAGAGGGGCCTTGCTGAGTATTTATAGGAGAAGCCAGGCAGCTGGGGAGAAGACACGTGGCGTCCATCCGGCGGTTGAGGAGCTGGTCCACCGACTCCCTTAAATGCTGCTGACGTTGCGTGGAGTGGCATGCGGACGGCGCCGCTGCAACATCTGAGTGTGTCAGGCGTACAGAGTCTGAACATCAGCCTTGATTTGACTAGGCGTGCCCTGTTGAGACGGCGACTGGCAGTAGCTGCAGACTTTCTTGGGAACCGGCGTAGTGGCTTAGTTGGCATTCCCGGTCATGAACGAGCGGTCCTCGTCCAGTTGTGATGTTCCTCGTGAGTCTGTGGACTCGTGAGATGAAGCAGCTCTTGGAGGGCCTTCAGGGGAAAAGTCCGAGCGTCTCTTCCTGGCCGCTTGAGTAGTTTTAAGACTTCGCAAGATTTCATGGGCTCTCGGCTCTTGGGCCTTCTGATTTCCTTAATTTGTGAGAGTGTTCCTGGGCCTCTCATTTGGGCCCTTCTCTTGGGCCTTGCTCTTAAGGGCCTTCATATTGAGGCCCAACATATCCCCCCATGCCAAAGGACTCGAAGTTCTCGATCGTTTGGCATAAAGTCGCTAGCCTGCTGGGGGTCCTGACCGTCCGAGAGTGTGTGTCCTGGTGGTGAGCACTGCGTTGAGCTTGATGGGAGATCGTCCCCGGACCTCTTCTGGGCCGCCGTTTCGCCTCCTTGTTGGAGCATTAAATGCCGTATCTGGCTGATGTGACGCGCTATCAGGTGCCTTGGGAAGGAGTGATCACCAGACTTCTGGGGCGAATGGCTGGTCGACGCGTGGCAAGGGCAATGCTTACGCCTTTTTGCATTTCAGGGCTTATTTAAACGCCTTTTTGCCCTAATGTTTCATCTTCGCGCCTGCTTTTCGTTCTCTTCTTCGTTCGAGCTTCGTCTTCTCCTTTGTTCTTTGGCTTTCATGGCGCCCGGAGTGAGAAACATTGCTTCCACGGTGACGCTCGACCAGCTCACGGAGATCGAAGCCCAGTATCAAATCCCTGAGTCTATGACCATGGTGATTCCGGAGCCGCATGATAGGGCACTGTACCCTCCGGACGGCTTCATCACCGTTTATGAGGCCCACCTCAAAGGTGGGTTACGGTTTTCCATTTCGGAGGAGCTCTACGGCATTATGACGGCGCTCAAGGTGCCCCTTGCCAGGTTTCAGTCGAATGCAATGAGGTATCTGGTATCCTTGTGCGTCTTCTTTCGGTGCCATGAGAAGCTCTTGAATGCTCTTACGGTCAAAGTGATGTTCCGCTTTACGCAGAACCTTGACTGGATCGTAATGACTCCCCGCCTGGAATTTTCTTCGCTGTATGGTGGCAACCCAGATTCCACGATGCGGTGAAAGGATAAGTTTTTCTTTCTCGGCGTCTACGAGCATTGGGTCATCCCTACCACGTGGGGGAAGGTGGCCAGCCAGTATTGCTCTGACCCTTCGAGGGAGGACCGGGAGGAAGTGAAGGCGCACACAGACTTAGTGCTGACCAATCTGTGGAGCTTCCATTTGAACAAGCGCAACATCTGGCTGACTACTGATAAATTCAGGGCAGCCAAGTGGGGACCGCGGGAGGAGGCTCCCGGCCCAGCTCCTTCTGTAAAGGCCACGGAGAGACCGAGGATTGGGGGACCCACTGCTGAGCGCTCCTCGAGTGATGATGAGGATTTTGATATCGAGGGCGTGAGCGATGATGACGTGGCTGCTCCTCTGCTTACGAGGTCGGGGACTGTCTCTTTCTCTGAGTCCTCGAGGTCTGGGGGTCTCGGCTTCACTTCCACTGCTAATATTTCGGCCGAGCCCTCAAGAGCTGTTGCGCGGATCAGAGAGCTTCCTGGGGCCCAGACCTCCCGTGATGATGATGATGTTCCTCTGATCAAGAGGGTGAGGACTGAAGCCTCTCTTCCGGGGTCCTCGGGATCTGGCGGTCTCGCCTTCACTTCCACTGCTAATCTCTCCACTGCACCCGTGGAGGTTCTTGCTCAGACTACGGGGCTTTCGGACGTCCAGCCCCCCTGTGATGATTTTGCTCCCGGTGCTCCCGTCGATTTGCCTGGTGACGTTTCAGACAGGATTGATCACCCTTCCGAGGACATAGGAGGCAGGAACTTCACAGTGGATGCTAAGAGGGGAGTGTCGGCTGAAATGATTTGAGAGATGGTGGAGGTCGTGGATTTGAGTGTTGATGAGTCTGCGCCGTCTGATCCTCTTGAGCGCCCTGTTGAGGTTGAGGCCGAGCGGTTGCCTGAGTCTCTTGGGGACATTGATTTCGAGGCAGACTTTCCAGCGCCTTTTGTAGCTGACGAGTCTGTGTCTGAGGTGGCGCCTGCGGGGCTTAGGAGCGAGCCGCAGGAGTCCGAGTCCCACGTGGAGCGTGGCACAGGGGATGACCCTCTTGTTTCTAAGGTAGTCTGTTGCTTCCTTTCTTCCCTTGCTTTCAACTGTTCATACTTTGATGAATTTTTCTGTTGCAGCTCCAGAGTTTGATTGCCGGCCTCAACGGACTAGTGGGAGTGATTGCTCAATCCCGTTTGGAGATGAGGTCCTCGAGGGCCGCTCGTGAAGCTGCGCAACGGGCGGAAGCGGAGCTGGCTGAAGCTAAGGAGAAGATTGCTTCCCTGGAGGGTACTGTCAGGGATCTGCGGCTTAGGCAGAGCCTCCTTCAGGAGCGGATCCTTCGCCAGGAGGAGAGGTTGAGGACATTCGTGCAGATTACTGAGATGGCTCCTATGTTGGACGGCAAGTTTCGGGACGGTATTCACATGTGTCGCTGAGTGGCGCGATTGATCCGTCCGCGATTTCCTGTAGCCGTCCTCTATCCCCGGAATGCCAGCACCTTGAGCGCGGAAGACTTGTACGGCGTCGATGGTAGGCCTTTCCCTGGCCCTCCTCGGGCAGGGCCTAATGGTGAACCTCTTACGCCCGAGGAGGCAGTTCAGATGGAGCAGACGGGATCTTCTGGAGCCCATGGGACTCAGAGAGGAGGAAGTCGAGCGGCGCTCCCTTGATATGCTGCCCCCTTTTTCTCATTTTGTTTTGTCATACTGGTACAGAAAATCATCTTTGTGAATAAGACTTTGTCCTTTTCGCTTTAAGGTTTCGGGCGTTTCTCTTGTGTCTTATTCGTACGTGCGTGTTTTCTTTTTCTTTGCGGCGCGTCATACAGCGCCTAACTTCTTTGTTTCAAGTGGGTGACTCCCTTCAGGTGCTTGACCCTTTGTCTTTTTGGACTTGGGCATGCAGCCCTCCTAGGGACTTCTAGCTTTTAGCCTTTCGGCCTTATTTTTGTCGCCCGGCCTCTAGGACCGTTTGGTCACGGCCGAGTTTCTGGGTTTTGTCCTCTGGGGTCCGACCGCTAGGGCCGCTCGGGCGCAGCTGAGTTTTTGTTGTCTGACCGCTGGGGTCGATCGGTCGCAGTCGAGTTTTTGTTGCCTGACCGCTGGGGTCGCTCGGGTTGGCGCCCAAGTTTTGTTGGCTGACCGCTGGGGTCCGACCGCTGGGGTCGCTCGGGTTGGCGCCCAAGTTTTGTTACCTGACTGTTGGGGTCCGACCGCTGGGGTCGCTCGGTTGCAGTCGAGTTTTTGTTGCTTGACCATTGAGGTCCGACCGCTGGGGTCGCTCGGGTTGGCGCCCAAGTTTTGTTGCCTGACCGCTGGGTTCG
Source organism: Nepenthes mirabilis (assembly GCA_025585075.1). NCBI lineage: Eukaryota > Viridiplantae > Streptophyta > Magnoliopsida > Caryophyllales > Nepenthaceae > Nepenthes > Nepenthes mirabilis. The sequence continues at coordinate 60 of JAODPA010068886.1, read as the reverse complement.
CTCGGGTTGGCGCCCAAGTTTTGTTGCCTGACCGCTGGGGTCCGACCGCTGGGGTCGCTC
>JAODPA010068885.1:0-10052 GCA_025585075.1 Nepenthes mirabilis | reverse complement strand
CGTGATCCCTACATCGTGTTGAGCGGCCTTCCGTAAGTAAGAAGGTTTGATTGGCGCATTCTGCTGGGGTCGTTTCCTTTCTGAGCGGGTAACGATTCTTCAGATTATTTGCCTTCCTTCTGTGCTTCTGTTACCATTAGAGTTCATTATAGGTAGGAAGAGAGAATCTGGCGCCTTCCTTATGGGAAGGGCGTCGAATCTATTGATACTTTCTTTAGTGGAGATTGGCTTTAAGGAAGGCGTAAAATCAGGAAAATAGACCGTTGTTTGTCGTGTACGGAAACGTTTGTCAAATTGGGCCTGGCACATATTAGGTTTTTATCTTTTCACGGCCTGCTGTTATAATGCTTTCAGTCAACAGAAATATTGACCGTCTTGAGAGAGCGCGTTGGCCGCTTAATTGGCGCTCGATACGGTCAACGTTAGCATTGACCGTCTAAACGCGCATATGGGCTTTTCAGAATTTTGGGCCATTTTTCTTATTGGGCTTGCTTGCTATAGGCCTACTCATCACTAGCCCCCCATACCGGTGGTCTAAATTTTGGCCTCCAACATATTCATGATGGGATGCGCTTGTCTTTTGCTAACAGTGACGAAGTCATTGCCCATCCGAAGAGGAGCCTCGAGTACTTTCAAAATGTTGACCAGATTTGTTGACCGTTTTTGAAAAATTTTTGGGCAACTTAGAGAAGGAAGGGTTGGCCATTAGCCGTCTTGTCAAAAAAAGTGTGCCATATGTCTTCATGCGGTATGTTCAGGATCCTAGTATTTAATGAGTTGGAGGATCTAATTCGATGGCTCTCTTTTGGGAAGCGACACGTGGCGGTAATGATAGCACATGCTTTCAAGGCGGTTTTGTGTTCATACTAGCCTTTAAATTGCTTGTTCGTTTCACTTTGAATTACGCTTTTCTTTGTTTCTTCGCCTTCCTTAACCCGTAGGAGAGAAAAAAAAACCCTAATTGATTTTCTGATCATAAGCTTCGTCGCCGATATCGCCTTCATTTTGAGAGAGAACGACGTGAAGGTATTGTACGTAGAGTATAATATCCTAAAGGAGATTGCCTTCCGTGTTTCTGGGAAGGACGATAGGGCTTTTCTGCCACCTACCGACTTTGTGACCATATACGAAGCCCATTTGAGGAGTGGGCTTTGTCTTCTAATTCCCGACGAGTTAATGTCAATTTTTCGGACACTTTGGGTCTCCATTGCTCAGTTTCATGCCAACGACATTCGATATCTGTGTTCCCTCTATATATTCCTTCGTCAACACTGGAGGCTGTTGACAATATCAATGGTTAGAGGGCTCTTCAAGCTTAACCAGGGAGCAGAGTGGATTTTTCTATCCCCACGCGGTGGTCTTAAGATAAGTACCATCACATATGACTCCCTGAAGAACTGGAAGAACCGGTTCTTCTTCATTAGCATGGGTGAGTCTTAGCCCTTGCCCAGGGAATGGGGCCAGGTACCTGATGTGTATACGGGGGCGCTTTCTGAGGCTGAAACGACGTCCCTGTTTTGGTTAGTCATACTCGTCGTAGATAACCTTGGGGATTTCCGGAGGGACCACTTGGTCTCCCGTGTTGAGGCCAAGTGGGGGCCTTCCTCTCCCGCCCAGAAATTCAAGGTTCCACCGCCAGAGGTCCTGCAGGGGAAGAAGAGGAAAAATGGTTTTATCATAGGTCCTCGCCCATCTGATGCTAGTCCCCCCAGTCTAAGAAAAAAAGACGGCGGCCTCGATGGCGCCTTCTTCGTCGACCTCTGTGCCACACTCTCTCTCCGCCGGGCGCTTTGCAGGTGTAGGCGCCGCTTTTGGGATTGAAGCAGACCCAACTTTAGAGGCCTATGACGCCAGGTTGAATGCTAGGGCGAGCGGCAATGTTGTTCTCGCGCAGCCTACGCTAGTGGAGTTGACTTTGGATCCATCTATCGGAGCGCTTGGGCCGCAGGAGCTGTCCATTGGATCACCTGCTTTGGAACTGCCAACTGAGCAGCAGGAGTCAATTTTGGAGCCTCCAACTATTCCCGAGGAGACAGCCGGAATGGAGGATATTTCAGAGGAACCGTTAGAGGAGCTCTTGGCGAAGGTCACCACCAGCCCTACCCACGAGGGCCCCATTCCTTGCTCACCGCCTTTGGCGCCAAGTTTGGGTGCCAGACCAAAAAGGACAACATGAAGAATTTGGATGGTATAAATTCTGTTGCCTGCCTTGTCTTTAACTTTGCCTTTTCTAGCTCCATTTTTTTATACAAGCTGATAAGGTCACGGGCATAGTTGCCAAGGCACTTAGGCAGAGAGACCGGATGATGTCCGATAGGGACATGGAGATCGCCTGGCTTGATTCTAAGTTGGAGGCTCTGGGGCAGAGTATCGAGAGGACGCGGCTACCCTGGAGTCTGTCTTGGTAGGCATGGAAGTGGAAAACGAGAGCCTGAAAGTGGAGAACGCTCGTCTGAAGGAGAAAAATGAGCTGGTTAAGGGGCGTCTTGATCATCTCGCAGGACAGATGGCCGCCCTGGAGAATGATCTAAGCCACCGTATTCGTCTTCACGAGGTCGCGGACGTGATGTTGTCACGGTTGTGGGAATGGATCAACATTAGTCGGCTGGTTGATCCTGACTTTCTCGTGGATCTCATCAACTGGTCAAACCGGTCAGCGTAGCACCGCGACAGCCCCGTGGGGGAGCCATGGGACAGACAGGGACCACACCACCCCCTTAGCTTTTGGTGATTGCAGTTTTTTTATTTTTGGCACAATTATATAAATGTACTTTACTATAAGCAATAATACGAGCAACTTTGTGCATGTCGCATGGTTTTGTTTTTTGCTTGTATTTTGGTCCTTTGCCGTTCTGAGCGGTCAACTGGGCTTGCTTCCTGTGAGTTGGCCGTTCGTCTTGTTTTGAGCGTTCATGGCGTTTCCAGAGGAGTGAAGTCCTTGGGTGTGTTTTCTAGGCCGTCACTTGTGTTAAGCCGGCCTAGTATTCTCCTGTAAGTAAAGTTTGGTGACGCTGCCCAAGCGCAGACTTGGACGGCTAGCTTTTGGTGGAGCGTTTTGCTCCGGTCGACCATCGTTGACTAATCACGCTATCACCTTGTGAAGGAGGTTGTCATGTGTGCTGCGTTAGCCCCCTAAGATTTTTTGACCACTAATGGGTCACTTGGATGATCAAAGTTTAGATATGACCACTCATGAGCAGCCTGGATGATTAGGGTTTAGTTACGACCAGTCATGGGCCGCCTGGATACCAAGGTTTAGATACGACCACTCATGGACCGTGTGAATGACCAGGGTTTATATATGACCACTCATGGGCCGCTTGGATGACCAGGGTTTAGTAACGAGAGGGTGAAGACTCTCCTGACTTAGGGCAGCCTAAGTCGTTTGAACCTGCAACAAGAATCACACATATATGCACACCAAAGAAACACAACATGCTAAAGGAAATACTTGTTTTACTAATTGAAACGTGCACACAAATGATCATATACAATTATGCAGAATACATAACTTGATCCTTATTGGAAGTAGCGTTTGAGGTGGATTGCATTCCACATCTGTGGGACAAACTTTTCGTCCTAGTTTCGGAGCTTGTATGCCCCATTTCGTAGGACCGCGGAGACTAGAAAAGGCTCTTCCCAATTCGGAGAGAGCTTGTTCCGGCCGACCACCTTTTCCGTGGCCTCGATACTTCGCAAGACCATGTCTCCGACATTGAATTGCCGCGCTTTTACCTTCTTATTGTAGTAGCGGGCAATTCGATATTGATAGGCCGCTGTCCGTATTCTGGCGGCATTGCGGGCTTCTTCTAGCAAATCTAGGTGTTCTCTGATCTTCTAGGAGTTACCTTGCGGGTCAAAAGATTTCATCATAAGACTTGGAAGCTCAATTTCGATCGGGATCACCGCTTCAGTCCCGTAGCAGAGGTTAAAGGGTGTCTCACACGTTGGTTCCTTTGGAGATGTCCGGTAAACCAGAGGATTGAGGCGAACTCATCTACCCAAGAGCCCCCTACATCCTCCAACTTGGTCTTAAGCCCGTGGAGTAGCGTTCGATTTGTGACCTCCACCTGTCCATTCACTTGGGGGTATGTCACCGAAGTGTGGACCAGCCTAATCCCAAGGCTGGTGTAATACTTGGTGAAGCGTTTTTTCGAAAATTGAGTCCCATTGTCAGTACAATGACTTCTGGAATGCCAAATCTACTGATGAGATTCTGGTGAACGAACTCAAGAGCATTGTGTTCTGTGATCCTGGCCAGCGGGACGGCCTCGACCTATTTTGTGAAGTAGTTGATGCCTGCTATGATGAACTTTCTTTGCTCAGTTGCAATGGGAAATGGGCCAAGAATGTCGAGCCCCCATTGTGTGAAGGGCCACGACGCCTGAAGGGATTTCAGCTTGGCGGATGGCTGGCGGGGAAGGTTGCCGTGAAGTTGGCAACTTTCGTACTTCTTTACAAACTCGAGTGCGTCCTTTTTTATCAAGGGCCAATAGTAGCCTTGCCGCATGATCTTAAATGCTAGGTTTTTACCGTCGACATGCAATCCGCAAATTCCAAGGTGCACTTCGCCCAAGACGTAGTCAACCTCTTCATGGGTTAGACACCGGAGGTACGGAGACGAGTAGCCGCGGCGATACAACCGTCCATCGATTATGGTATACTACCCGGCCGTTCTCTTTATCCGCCTGGCCTCCTCTGCCTCTTCTGGCAATATCTCGTCCGCTAGATACCTCAAGTAGGGTGTCATCCAATTTTCCGTCCCGAATACCTGCATTGCCTCTCGTTTGTCTATACTGGAAACGTTCAAGACCTCCATCATGTCCCTCAAATACTATTCTGAATTTTCAGTCGTCGCTACTCTACCCAGCTGATCGGCTTTTCAGTTTTCAGTTCTAGGAATATGGACCAGGGTTAGCTTGTTGAAGCTGCGGATGGCCTCTCTTACCCTGGTCAAGTATTTGGCCATGTGTGGATTACTTGCCTCGAAGTTTCCATTAACCTGATTGGCGACTAGCTCGGAGTCGTTGTAAACAGCCAGTCGTTTGGCTGAGCACTCTTTTGCTAGCATTAATCCGGCTAATAGGGCTTTGTATTTGGCAACGTTGTTGGTGGCCGGGAAGTCGAGTCTAAGGGAGTACTTCACCTCAAACCCGTTAGGGGTCGTGAGGACCACCCAAGCTCCACTGCTTGTGTCCGTAGATGATCTGTCTACGTGGAGTACCCATTCTAGAGCCTCCACGTGTTGTTTTGTGTTATCTGGGGGCTCCTTTTTGAGAACTGAGGTCATGGTCTCGATAATGAAGTCGGCCAGAACCTATGCTTTTATGGAAAGTTTGGGTCAAAACTCGATATTGAACTCGTCCAATTCGATAGCCCATTTTACCAACCGTCCAGAAATATCAGGTTTCTGGATAATGCTCTTCAGAGGCTGGTAGGTGAGAATTATAATGCGGTGTGCCTGAAAGTAGGGCTTTAGTTTTCGTGCAGAGAATATGAGAGCTAAGGCCAACTTTTCTATGCGCGGGTAGTGCATCTCCGGGCCGGTGAGTTTTTTGCTCACGTAGTAGATTGGCCGTTGGGTATCGGAGTCCTGGCGTACGATGATAGAGCTAAGGGACACCTCTGACACCGCCAAGTAGAGGTGTAGCTCCTCTCTGACCTTAGGCGACGTTAGTAACGGCGGGCTAGCTAGATATTACTTCAACTTATTGAAGGCCGCCTTGCAATCTGCCGTCCATTGGAACCCGTTTGATTTTGTTCCCCTTAGAGCCTTAAAGAATAGCTGACACTTGTCACCAGATTTTACTAGGATGCGGGATGAGACTGCCAATCGTCCAGTCAATCGTTGGACTTCCTTAATACTTCGTGGGGAAGCCATATCCGCGAGGGCCTTGATTTTCTCTGGGTTTGCCTCAATCTCCCATTGGAAGACAATAAAACCCAGGAATTTTTTTGAGCCTATCCTGAAGACACACTTAGCCGGATTCAGTTTCATTTGATACTCACGGAGCACCCTAAATGACTCTACTAGATTGCCGATATGGTCGCCTGTGGTTCTGCTCTTGAAGAGCATGTCATCAACATAGACTTCCATATTGCGGCCGATCTGTTTTTCAAATATTTTGTTTACCAGTCGTTGGTAGGTAGCTCATGCGTTCTTCAGTCCAAAGGACATCACCTTATAGCAATAAGTTTCCTGATCCGTCATAAATAAGGTATACTCTTCATCCTCCAGACTCATCCGGATCTGCTTATAGCTCCAATAGGTATCCATGAAACTCAATAGCTCATGTCCGGATATTAAGTCCACCTGTAGGTCAATCCTGGGTAAATGAAAACTGTCTTTTGGGCAGACTTTATTAACGTCTGTGAAATCGATGCACATTCGCCGCTTCTCACTGCTCTTCTTTACCAGGACCACGTTGGAGAGTTAATCGGGATACTGGACTTCTCTGATGAATCCGACGTCCAATAGTTTCTTTACTTCCTCCCGGATGGCGACCAACTTTTTTACCGAGTGATTTCTCCGCTTTTACCTGACGAGCTTTCGGTCCGGGTCGAGGTCGAGCTTATGGACAATTACCTGGACCGAAATTCTAGGCATGTTAGCGAGAGTCCATGCGAAGATGTCAGCGTTCCGTTGCAGGAACATAATTAGTTCGTCGTGCAGTGCACCAATGAGTGAGCCGTCGATCCGTATGCACCTTTCTGAATCCTCTAGATTCAGTGGGATTAGGTCGGTTGCCTCACCGGACTGCGCTTGCTGTAAGGTCGTTTCGTCTCTTTGGTCAAGTTCTCCCACCGCTCTGGTGCTGTCGTTAGGAGCAATTTGGGACATGTAGTATGTCCGTCCGGTAATTTGATCACTCAGCACTTCGCCCACACCGTATAGTGTTGGAAATTTTATTTTAAGGTGTGGTATTAAAGTGACGGCCCCGAACACTGTTAGGCACGGTCGGCTCAGTATAGCGTTGTATACAGAGGGTAAGTCGATTACCAAGAAGATAAGTGTTTGACTTGCCGTTTTCGGATACATTCCTAGGGTGACTTCTAATCAGACCGTCCATTGGACGAGCACCGGCTTGTTGTCAAGGCCGTACAATGGGCATTCGGCAGGTTTTAATTGAGTCTTTTTTAAACCAAATTTAAAAAACACATCGAGATAGAGTAAATCGCGAGAACTTTCATTGTCAACGAATACTCGTTTCAGTTGGTAGTTGACGCTACCGTCAGAAACGAGAGTAGATACAACAAGGGGGTTTGCTTGGGGGAAAACTACATGTGCTAGTTTGCTATCACTAAAACTAATGACGGTGTCAGTAGTGCGTTGTTTCTTCCTCCCAGTTTGCTTCTCCTTGTTATCAGCCGGGTTCTTGATCAACCGGGTGGTGATCATGTTAACCACTCCCGCTGCAACTTGGTTTCGTGGAGGGGAAGACCACGATCCTTCTTTGCCCGTAGTGCCACAGCTCTGACCAGGGCCCTTAACGAACCTAGTGAGATGGCCCCTTCTGATCAGCTCTTCAATTTCCCGCTGTAGAGTCTTACAGTCCTCTATGGAGTGTCCGGAAGATCAATAAAAATTATAGTACTTGGATGGATTTCCCCCTCTGCCTTCTTAAGTGGTTTTGGCCACTTAATAAACTTTTTCCTACAGATCCGTATGAGGACGTTCAAACGCGTATCCGTTAAGGGCGTTAGGCTGATAGGCTCGTAGTCCTTGCGCTCTGGTGGTCCGATCCTGTGGTGCTTTTCGCAGGAGTGATCTCAACCGCTGTGTTTTCTCTTTCTTTCAGTTGGGAAAGAGCGTGGCTATTCAGTCCGATTGGAACGTTTAGCCTCGTTGGCTTCCTCCGCTGCAGCATAGGCCCTAGTGATAGATTTCGCTTCTCGAAATGTCTGCGGGTTCTTATGTGCCAAGTGCCTGAAGAATTCTCCATGCACCAGCGCCGAGATGAAACTGCCTTGTTTCATTTCCTCTGTGAGTCTGGGGATTCGCCTAACTTTTGCCATGAAGCGATACAGGAACTTCTACGGGTTCTCGCCATACTTCTGCTTGATATACGACAGATGCTAAAGCTACTTTTTCTCCTTGTGGCTGGAGGCTTACTGTGACAAGAAGAGATCTGTAAGCTCCTGAAAACTTTGGATTCAGTCCGAGGGGAGATGATGGAACCATATGCGCGTATCTCCTTTTAAAGTGAGCGGAAAGTAGTGGCACATGACTGTATCCTCTAGCCCCTGTAGACCCAGATGAGTGCGAAAGTGAGCAAGATAATCAACGGGATCCATACTCCCATCGTACGAGTCAAGAGCTGGCATTTAAATTTTACCGGTATGGGACAGTTTAAGATCTCCACTGTGAAGGGAGATCTATTGATATTGGCTGCGTGCTCCTCGTCTTTGAAGACACGGTTCCATATCTTCTCTAACCTCGGATTTGCTTGAATGGCATTACCAGATCTTTTGGAGTTGAGATATGTCCTCAACTTTATTCTTTCTTTGACTTGTCCAGCAGCCGGACGATTGCTACCACCGGTAGATCTAACAGCCCGGAAGGCTCCCTCCTGAGCTTGGGGCCTAGATTCTACATATGTGTATTTGAGGTTTCTTCGTTCCGAACTTTCCTCTGGGGTAGTGCTAGTTCCCCGTTCCTCACGTCTTAGAGGGCTTTGAGCATGTGAGGACTCCGATGTGGGAGCAATGGTTAGCCTTTCGGGCCGAAACTTTCTTTCTCTAGCCTCCTCATCTAGATGCCAGTGCGGGGGCTCCCGCCGGTACAACTTCTAGTTGTGATTGCTCCTGGCGGTAGCAGAGTATCTGAAATATCCTGTCGGTGTTTAGCATATGCTTCGTCAGGTTTTGAAAGAAAGGTGCTGGATTCCCGCCGACTACCCTATTGACCACGGTACCAGTGGCGTGGTCCTGGTTTGGCGAGGCCATATCTCTGGCTGAGTTGCTTGCTTGCTTGTACCTTTGTATTCACCATTTTGAATGATGGTATTGGTTGAAAAGGGCTTCTCGGAAACGTAGTTGGCTCTTTGTAAGCGTTTCCCACAGACGACGCCAATGATGAGTACCTGGATCCGACTTCGAACAGAATCGGATTTACTTGATCGTTTGGATCCGGCTTTATTCACTGAGTTTGGACTCTACACACCAGTACAACAAACGAGAGGTCAGGTGTCGATGGGATGATGTCCCACCGAAGACACTCCGACGCTCAAGTCAGCAATATGCCTTCAAATTACAAGAAGGTAACTAGAAATGTAAATTGAGATAGAGAAGGAATTGAGGTAGGAATGAGTGTTCGCCTTTAGATGTAAGAGGCGTTCTTGCGACTCGTTGAGAGTACAATTTTCCGACTCAATGTTCATGGGAAACAAGTGGGCGACCAAGTCCTGTAAGCGTGGAAGTTTAAATGAACGGCTCTTGGGGAGTGGGTAAAGCCTCTGGAATCTGAAGGTTTGGAGTGAGATTATTGTAGTAAGCAATTGATTGCTTAGGGATGAGCGTTAGTATACTCAATAATTTCTCTGTCGTAGTTTTTTATTGTCTTTTCGTTTTATCGGTCCCCCAGAATGGAGATTCTGTGGGGCTATATAGGTAGTAGCAGGGTGACCTCCTTTGGCCAAGAAGGCATGATCCCTGCATTGTGTTAGTCGGCGTTCCTTAAGCAAGAAGGCTTGACTGGCGCATTCTATTGGGGTCGTTTTCTTTCTGAGTGGGTAATGGTTCTCCAGATTATTTGTCTTTCTTCTGTATTTCTGTTACCATTAGAATTCATTATAGGTAGGAAGAGAGAATCTGGCGCCTTTCTCATGGGAAGGACGTTGAATCTGTTGATACCTTCTTTAGTGGAGATTGACTTCAAGGAAGGTATGAAATCAGGAAAATTGACTACTGCTTGTCGTGTACGAAAATGTCTGCCAAATTGGGCCTGACCCATATTAGAATTTTATCTTTTCACAGCCTACTGTTACAGTATTTTCGGTCAACAGAAATGTTGACCGTCTTGAGGGTACACGTTGGCCGTCTAGTTGACACTC
>JAODPA010068884.1:0-10053 GCA_025585075.1 Nepenthes mirabilis | reverse complement strand
GAGAAGAGAAAGGGGAGGAAGGTTTCGGCGGGTGAGGCGGCAATCAGCGGAGTAGAGAAGAGGAGGTGGTCAGTGATGGCATCATCAACGAGGAGTTTCGCTTGCATGTGGTCGGTGGCGGCCATTCGAGACAATAGTGGCGGCAGTGGTGGCGCTCAATGAGGAGAGATCGTCGAGGAGGTCGACAGCAACTATCGATTGTGTCAGCAGCGGCAGCATGCGGAGGAGACAGTGCCCCAATGGTCGACGACAGCCGTGGGAGAATTGACGACAGTGGCGTGCAGCAAAGGGTTGCACACAGAGAGAGAAACCGGACGGTTTGCATGAGGAGAGAAAGAGGGCAGCGGCAACACACGGCGAAGAGAGTGCGCCGAGAAGAACGACGGCTATGAGAGGAGGCAGAGGCAATGGCGACTCACGGGTGAGGTAGTGGCGGTCACGAGCGAGGCAACGCGGCGATGGTGCACGCAGCTGAGGGCAACGCAAAGGAGAGAGAAAGAGGCAGCGTGCCGGCTTCCCGTCAGCAGGAAAGAGAAAGCCCGATTCGAATGCTTTAGAGTATTATTTTTTCAGATTTGTGGAGTATAAGATTAGGGCAAAAACCTTTGTCTAATTTCATATCTAATAATATTTGACTACTGTTTAAAAATTTTACTAACATATATGTTATTTTTATACACTCAATCTATTTATTCTGTACATGCATATATATTTTACTAATTGTTAGTAGTTGTACACTGGTATTTGTAATTTGGATGATTTTTGGATACCCGAAGAGTTTATATATAGATATATTTGTATATCTGTATATTATAGAATCATAAATCAAGCCTTGCATTGGTCCACATGCATGTTGCCAGGGGATGAGGTCGCTACTTTGTGGGACCATAATGGTCCGAGACCCTAAAAGTCAATTTGTGATCCGAGGCATTGGCTAGTTGTGGCACCTCTCCAGACGGAGAGACTTTGGTCCCGACAGGGATATATGTAATATGTGATCTCCCTTCTGCCGACAAGAAGGTGAGTTTTAATGTAGTCGACCTACATCATATATTTTAATAAGAACCATTATAGAAAATTAACAGAAAACTAATATATTCGGGCGTCCTAATATTTATATATAACTAAATTTGAGGTTATAGCCGATATAGTCGTGGTTACCGGACGAGAGTAACCCTTTCTCAAGTTGGTATTATTAGTCTTTAATTCTTCAATTTTATACATACTTTATATTTCTACATATATTTGCGTGGATTGTGATTTGAAATATGTGGTTTGACCCACGGATGAGTAATAGGAATGTCTCGTACATATTTATATATTAAGTTTCGGAACATATTTTATATTTATATGTTTTAATTCCGGTATTTTCTTTAATTTCAACGTATAGATATAAGATTTAGATTCGGACGATGGTATGTGTCCTATACTGATATGGTGACAGTCACGATTATGTGATATGACCTCAGATCATATAATATAATATCGTCTATGAGATTTGACCAGATCATTATTTGTTATGATTATATTACGATAATTATATTCCGAATTGATTGTTTGATATAAATAATGATTTAGTACGAGACATCTCCTCGATTTTTCAGAGATTTCACAAACATTGTATTTTATTTTATGTGGTTATTATGTCATAACCCTTCCTCTAATTTTTATATACTGTTTTAGGCAATGATAGTACTTGTTGAGTCATCGACTCACGTTTTTATATTTTATCCCTTTAGACTAGTGACATAATACGCTTGTAGAAGTTCGAATATGATTTGACGTAGCATGTCTCTATCAATAAGTACAGATATTTATGTTGTGTATATTTTTTTATCTCGATGATGTCTTATGGTTATTATTTATAACTGGATGAGGGCTTTAATCCTTGTATATAATATATTAGAGTTATTTTTCTATGTTGATGAGTTAGTGTTATATTTGGATACCTTTCTTGTGATGTTTAGATATCAGGTCATATATTTTATTATCCGAATTTATATTCGATGAGATCTTATACGAATTTTATTATATTGAGTCCTGTATGTGTTCGGATTGTCACATCTGAGTTGAATTTTTATGGTTAATTGAATATATTATTATATATTTTATTTTTTATTTGAGTATATTGTGTTCCTAGATCGTGACAAATTTCACAGCCTAAAGTCCTCGAAACCCGAGAAGCCTCAAGTGACAGAATTCATACTAGACTAGAAGACCGGCTAAATTTCAAATGTTGGGAGAAAAAACCAAAATGGTGAAACCATGTTGTTCCCGAGATGTAGGAACAAGAAATTCCTGAAATGGCCTAAATTGATTAAGAATTCAAAAGGAGGATACTAGTCGAAATACCATTTCTACAATTAATTTCCGAATCACAACACTAAAAATTGTCGAATTCTATATAAGAAGATTGAGACCCTCATTTAAAGATGGCATTTCAATAAGTTCTTAAGAGATCCGAGGCAAGCCCTTTGGAGTACTAATAATGACAAGTTAGGATAGTAAGAACAACCACACAATCGGATAGTTGTCAAAGTGGTAAACGTGATATCATTAAGGCCACTGAGAAGTAAAACCTCGGACCACTCTGAGAAAACTTTTAATAACAAGAAATAGAGACTATGAATAAGTAATGATATTATTTTTAGTAACGACAATATGACTAGTGTAGTAACTCCCAATTCTGACCTTCTTATTATATTAGCACTTATTTCAGACTGTACATTTGATTAACAACTAAAATGAATCTTCGTTAATAATGAAAATTTTACAAATTTATTTTACCTTGATACTTACTTTAAGCTTGGATTGAAGAAGGGCCAAATAAGGCTAGCCGAGAGACCCTTATATAGATTAGACAATAAACCCATACCAATCTAAGAAACTATTAAATTAAAAGTCACACTAAGAACGTATCCAAAGATAGCCTCTCGAATGCTAACATTTTTAGTTGTAGATTTAACTTCGGTCAACAATGTAATACTAGGGTGGCCTTGCTTAGTAACGTTCAGAGCAATAACGTCAATCTCTCATTTAAAAATAAAGTTTACAATTCCATGTGGAGTCGAATAAGTCCTAGGCGACCAAATCACCGGCAAAATGCTACTTAGCTCAAATTAATTACACAATTTTGAATTAACCGATTGAGAAATTTTACCTCCGAGACGAAGCAACCTTATAGTAAGGTCAATCCGATGAGTCAACTGACTGAATCCCATTAGATCTGCCTTCCAATTGTCTTCTCTTGAGGTGTGAGGAATTTTCACCTTATTGAATGACTCAATTAAGCTCTTCACTCCATTAAGATATTTTGCGAGTAATGGACTAGATCCTTAAAATTATCAATCACTTGGTTGATGATTAGTTCTGAATCATTGTCATTGATCAGATTCTTAGCTAAACATTCCTTTGTTAGTTTGTGCATTCCTTTGTTAGGTTGAATGGCATTCCTTTATAATAATATATCTCTTAGTCGGTCATAAAGAAAGTGAGCTCATTATCCTCTTGGCACATATGAATTTGATTGTACCCAAAATAGGCATCCATGATACTTAATACTCATGCCCAAATGTTAAGTATACTAGGAAATTAATCCTTGATAGCAGAAAGCTGTCTTTTGGACTAGCTTTATTCACATTGGTGAAATCTTCACAAATCTGTCATTTTTCATTGCTTTTTTTGACAAGCACTATATTCGACAATCAATTAGAATATTGAGCCTTCCTTATGACGTCTGCATCGAGAAACTTTTTGAATTCCTCTCTCATGACAATGGGATTTGGTTGGTTAACTAATCGAATTGACGTTGTTATAAGGTTGCTTCGTCTTTGAGGTTAAATTCCTCAATCAGTTGATTTAGAATCATCAGATTAATTTGAGCTAAGTAGCAGTTCAGCCGGTGACTTGGTCGTCTAGGATCTCTCTGACTCCACATGAAATTATAAACTTCATCTTTAAATGAGGAACTGATGTCACAGCTTAAAATGCCACTAAGATTGCCCCAATATTACATTGTAGATTGAAGGTAAATCCACCGCTAGGAACTTTAGCATTTGAGAGACTATCTTTGGGTACATTCCTAACGTAACTTCCAACTGAATAGTTTCTTAAACCGATACGGATTCATTGTCCAACTTGTATAAGGGTCTCTCGGCCAGTCTCATTTGGCCATTTTTCAATATGAGTTGAAAGTAAGTATCAAGATAAAGCAAATTCTTAAAACTTTTATTATCAATAAAGACTCGTTTTGGATGGTAATCAATGGTATCATTTAAAACGGATGCTAATATAATAAGTGGATCAGAATAGGAAGTTACTATATGAATCATATCATCGTTACTAAAACTAATAATATCATTCATTATTCACAACCTCTATTTCTTGCTATTGAAAGTTTTCTCATGGTAGTTTAGAGCTTTACTTCTGAGTGGCCTTATCAATATCATATTTACTACTCTGGCTGCTACACAATTGCATGGTTGTTCTTGTTGTACTGCCTTGTCATTGTTAGTATTCTCGCGGGCTTGTTCCGGGTCTCTAAAGAACTTATTAAGATACCCTCTTTGAATTAAGGTTTGAATCTCCTTCTACACTCCTGGAGATCGATGGTAGAAATAGTATTTCGACTAATTTTCTTCTTCCAGGTTCTTGACTGGTTTAGGGCACTTTAAGAATTTCTCATTCTGGATCTGTATCAAGATATTTGTCCAAGTGTCGTTCTAAGGAATTAAGTTCAAAGGTTTGTATTCTCTTATGACGCTCGGTTCCATCCTTTATTGCTTTCTGGATTCTCGGGTGGTAAAATGGTCACTGTTCTGCTTTTTTCCACTAGTCGATCACAGGTGATGGTCTGTGTACTCTGGCCTCTTTTTTTCGTTAACCTCTTCGACAATAATATATACTCGGGTGATAGTTTCTACCTCGAGAAAGGTATTTGACTCTTGTTAAATCAAATATTTAAAAAATTTGCCCGACTAAACTATTGCCATGAATGAATTCAACTTCACTTCATTAGTTAGTTTCAATATTCCTTGGGCCTTCGTGTTGAATTGGGCAAAGAAGTGCTTCAGACTTTCATTTGATCCTTACAGAATACGAACAAGGTGTCACACATGCTTTTCTTTCTTCCTATTGGAGGCTAATTGCGATAGAAAATTATCAGCCAACTCTTTGAATTTTAGAATCGAATTTGGTGCCAACCGATACTAAATTCGAGTATCTTCTTTGAGGGTTAACAAAAAGTAGAAACATAATGCTAGATCATCTAAGCCCTGGAATTCTAACAAGGTATGGAATTCATTCAAATGGTCCATGGGATTAAAATTTTCGTCATAGAATTTAAGGCTTGACATTTTAAATTTGAGAGGGAGTCGATACATCCTGATTTTCCTTATAAATAGCGACCTACCAAGGTTGGGCGAATGCCTATCCGTGCTTCCTCGAAACATTTTTTACTCGATCTTTCTAATTCTCTCTTCCACCTGGGATGCAGATGCAACCATCTTCACGTTAAGGAATGCCCTTAATTCTGAATGGTTCGATAAAACATGCGAGACCTGCCTGCTGTGGACTTTTCTTAGAAGACTACTATATGATGATTTGTCTTAAGTCGAAGGTTTTCCTACATCTTGAAAACAACGCAGGTCTCACCATTTTGGGCTTTTCTCCTGGGTTTTAAAATTTAGCCAACCTTCCAGCCAAATTTGGATCCTGTCACTCTAGGCTCCTCGGGCTGTGAGAACTTCAGACTGTAGGATTACCTCCTTGAATGGTTGCCTTCTCCAATTCTTCCTTCTAGATCCAGAATCTTGAGAATTGGAGGATGGAGCCCCAGTGGGTGTCCCAAAAACCTATTTCAAAGGGACTTGAGAACCTTAGATATAGAGTCGACCTGGGCCGCCAGTGTCTTTATGTTTACATTCGTAGTTAGACAAGCATTTCCATGGCTACCCTTTTTGGGTCATCACCATCAGAAATAATGTCCATGGGTGCATAATGGCTTGGCTCTAGTATTGATCATATTCTCTCTTCAATTGAGTGGCTTGATTATCTCAAAAATTTAGATTATCATACAAATTAGGGAGTTAACTATTTTGCCTGGATATCCAAATGTAAATGAATCTGAACTTCGTAACTATAATTAGAATCCTGTATACCATAATAAAATAAATTAGAAATTAGAGGTATACTAAACTCACTCTTGGATATATCTTTTGACGATTAAGTCAGTGATCTTTGTAATAGATTCAGAAAGATGCATAGGAAAGATAATGTTGGAAATAAAAGAGGATGGGGATAAGTGTGTGTTATAAGGGTTATACTTCTTTTATATACTCAACTGGTTGAGTAACCTTTTTTTCTTCCTTTTTTCTCTCTTTGGGAGAGTCTTTATTTATAGTTAGAGATACTGTTTGGTTAATGGATACCTAAGATTGATTGGTGCATATGATGTCACTTCGGATTAGTGGTAAGTAGTATTGCTAGCAGTGTATAATAGCTGCCTCTATTCAATGATATGACAACTTGATTTTCAGGTAGAGTATCACTTCGGCTGCTCATTATAGTCATTTAATATATAACTATTTAGATTTTATCCTTTAATTCAGATTTTTGAGGGTTATTGTCTAATGGCTTTTGTGACATCTTCTATTGGGCTATTGATATTTGGGAATCTTATTCAATTAATTATTGGGCCACCCCGATTCTGGCCGCACCTATCAATAAAAATGTGAAAAATAATTTCTAAAAAAAAGCTTATTTTGAAAAAAAAATAATTTTTATTTGATAAATATATTTTAACAAACAAAGGAAGCCCAAATATATGTTATTATAAAGTGATATACACGTTGATGGGTTTGGTAACCCATGCAAGTGATCCAAGAGAAGTCCCTGCAGCAAAAGAGTGCCCCAAAAACCACAACCTAAGAGAAGTCTCTCGATATCCAATGCTCAAACTGTGCAACCTAGGTCAGCCCAACGAGATGTAGGCCCTTGGAGTCGCTCGAAAGACGCAGCCCATAGCACGTGCCTCAACCGCTCCAACCCAACAGAATGCTTTCTTAACCTGAGATCTGAAAGGCAATGCAGCTGACCCAAGTGAATCAACTTAGGACTACTCAATAGGGAATGGGCAACTAGGGCTTTAGGGTGCCCTGTCTTAATTGCTAACTTTCCAACTCCGTAACCGACAATTTTCACAACTCAATGCATGTGGGCAGGCCATACATATCATAATTGGTCAGACAGCTCAGCAAATACATTAGAATGTTACTCCATGATTGTACATTGCCCTTAGTAGGGCAATTATGACTCAACAAATTTTCTCAGACAAAAATTTCCATGCAACGCCCTTCACGACTACAATTCTAGCAGCCTAGCCGATATTCACATGGCCTTTACCTGTGTAGTGGTTGGTCTCGAGATGTCATGCGCAATCCTTCAGCGTCCCTAAGAAAAAGTTATGATTACCATTCTAATTTCTAGACACGATCAAAGAGATAGTGGAAAGAGCAAACGTCAGTTGTAACGCCCAAGGAAAGCTATACCGACCCTAAATCTATAAATCCCTATTCTCCCCTGTGGGGAGGGGGATCCAAAGAATTCGAAGGGAAAGAATTTGAACTGACAAATATCTCTAAAGCGTTGATTTGCTTTCTCACAAACCACTCGACCTACGAGTGCACCACTTCTCAAAGCCGCTCATCAGTTAAGCGTACCATCAGAACCCAATCATTAATCTCACAGCCGCTTCTCAAACGAGCATACCATCGGAATTCAATTATCTATCTCAGAGTTGCTCCTCAATTGAGCACACTTCTAAAGCTCAATCCTCCATCTCAGAGCCGCTTCTTAATCGAACGCACCGTTAGAGTCTAATCCTCCATCTCAAAGTTACTCTTCAATCAAGCGCATTCATCGAAACTCAGTCTTCCGCCTCAAAGCCACTCCTTAGTCGAGCGCACTCTTTGAAACTCATTCCTCCGTCTCAGAACTGCTCTCCAGTTGAACGTACTCACAAAAGTTTAGTCTTCTACCTCAAAGCTTCTTCTTAATAGAGCATACTCACCGAAACTCAATCCTTCGCCTCAATTCTCCGTCAACACTCAATCCCCTACTACATACATTCATGCATTATTATTTTCTCTTATCTTTCTATCTATTTAAGAAAATTTTCTGATTTAAGTATCGGAGGATATATTAAAGAACGAATCTCATCATTTCTGACCTCTTATTCGTTAGTTGTATTATACAGGATCTAGGTTTGAAATAATGATAACTGGATCTATTTCAACTCAACCCATAAGAAAGATCAAGTGACGCCCTAACTCGTTCGGTAATCCGAATTTAAAGTTGCATCATATGTGAATAAAAATTTCTAAATCATACAACTGTCTAATCTTTTTTATCTTTTTAGAGTATTTTAGTATCACTAATGAATAACGACATAATTTCAAACTTTAAGGTTACTAACAAAATTTGGATAAAGAAAAAGGCAAATCAATTTTTTGTATTTTTTCATACATTCACTAGTTATAATATATATTTCCTTTGTTTAGTATTAAGTGTTGTTGCTTCAGCATTTTTCATCAAATACCACTTTTGACACTTTTTTTGCAGACTCTCCATTGATCTAAAATTTTGATCTGAAAAATAGTCTTTCTAATATTTTTTTAATATAATTCCAAGTTGTAAATGAGACTACAGAATTAAAAATTTTGGTTGAAATTTATAAAATAAAGTTGGATAATCTTCACTAAAGAGGAAGAGAAAAAGATAGAATAGACACATTTCAGAAGATAAGAACCAAAGTAGCTGGCTGGGGCCCCCCGCCCCCCGCCAGTGGATTACAAAACCATTTAAATTTGAAAATGCTGTAGTTGGACTCCTCGAGTATTCTTCACCGACTGGAAGCGCCGGAGATGGGTTCTCTAATGGCAGGATGGAGCTCACCTGTCCACGATCCAAAAGCTGGTAATCTCTCTTGATCTTTCTCTGCCCTACCGTAGTAATTCTTATAATTTGTAATTGAAAAGAAAAAAAAATTTGGGAATACTGCAGCGAAATACATGAGAAACAAGTCGCTTACAAATGAGAAGATAGACGCTTTCTGGAAATCAAAGAAAAAAACAGTAGACGAGCATCTCCAAGCTATTTCTACCACTACAGCTACCACTATTGAGGTAGTTCTATGTACCCTTGGTATCTAGTCCACATATTCGTAATAATTTGTACGAAGTCTTATCCTTATTACTAGAATGGATGTTTCTGTGGCTTGGTTTCACCGGTAAATTTGTCAATACCCATAGTTAACACAGATTTCGCGTGCATGTGATATATATTGAAATAGGCGAGCATAATTGAGGAATCTGCAAATATAAGACATCGGAGATCAAGGTCTTTGCCCGTAGTTAACACAGTGGAAGATCATCTAGAGAGGGAGGCAGCTGATACGGATTTTGAGAAACTGTTGAAGAAAAATTGCTGGTAATGACTTGAAACATTGTCGTCTACCTTTCTTTTCTAGACTGCTTTATTATTATTTTATTTTGTTTCAGCTGGCCAATTATAAATTAAAGTAATGGTGGACTGGTTTTTTTTGGTGGAGGAGTGAAGGTGGACAAAGAGCAAATGGGCGTTCCTAAATGAACCTCCCGTGCTAACAGCAGAAAGGAACAAGTGTGCATCCCAGTATCACGTTGCTGGCTTGGCCCCCACGAATGCCGATACTGGAATAGCGGGTGTATGATAGGATCAGTTGACATGCTCTGCTTTGTCGGTGTTAAATGGTCTTGTAAATAATGTTCATGAGATTGAGAATTCGGTTTACAGCAGAAAGGAACAAGTGTGCATCCCAGCATCACGTTGCTGGCTTGGCCCCCACGAATGCCGATACTGGAATAGCGGGTGTATGATAGGATCAGTTGACATGCTGTGCTTTGTCGGTGTTAAATGGTCTTGTAAATAATGTTGATGAGATTGAGAATTCGGTTTACATGTTGTACTAATCTTGTCGTATAATATTTTGAATCCTATTTAAATTATTTTAATATT
>JAODPA010068883.1:0-10053 GCA_025585075.1 Nepenthes mirabilis | reverse complement strand
CATACATCATCTAGCCCACAACCACTATATTCATTTTTAGTGTTCAGTAAATAAAAATAATTAACTCTTGTATAATGTAGAAGTATACAGCAACTAAAAGAAAAGAAACAGGGTTTTTTCATAGACAAGGTGCCAGAAGAATCTAGAAGCCGGATAGTCTTCGCTTACATATCCAACGGCCCAAACGGATCCTCGGATCCTTGCAGATCACCGACAATGGTCTCAACTTCTGGTGTCGCGGGCTGGTTCCTTTTGACCGGAACCTTCCAAAACGGATCCGAAAACAGAAAGAAAACGTAAAATAGAGCCGCCGATGCCAAAAACAAACCCAGCAGCACCAGATACAGCTGCCACTCTGTACATAATAACCCCAACAATGCAGGAAGTGTAAGTCATGAGATACCATAATCGTGGGTGTGCTAGTCATGTTAAGATCTTTTCATTATTAATCCTCCCTTATACTTCCAACTGTAAAATTTACCCAGCCAATTTGAACAGTTGGGATCACAACAACACATTAAAATGTAATGAATCCATCTTGTGATCCTATCTATCTAAATTTCTGTGATAAAATTCTCACCATTGGAAGTATACGAGAGCACTAACAGTTGCCTGCGCGCATACAAGAGGTAGATGTGTGAAAGAGGGGGCGCGGGGGGAAGAGAAAGCGATAACCTTTCCAATCTTTAGGCACAGTTGGCTTAGTTAGCACGGCACCCCATTCTGGAGTCGTAGTAAGCACAACCCTGAGAGATGCAATGCCATGCACGGATTTCAGAAAAAGCAAAACCAAGTTGAAAGGACAAGTAATAGACAAGTTATATAATAAAACAAGACAGAAAACCTTTTAAGTTCTATTAAATGAGACTGTCCCTATAAATCTGTTTTTATTATTTTATTAGAATTTTTTAATATACTTCAAAAATAGAAATAATTTCACATTTATTTATCATCTCACTTTAAATTTACTTCGGTCTATTTATTTCTTTATTTCCTCTAACTGTAACTAGCTCATATTCACTTATTGTACTTCAATTGACCTACATTTTAAGCATCTGAATCACTTTAATGATCATTTACTAATCTTATTTTTTATAAACGTAACTCAGAAATATTTACGAATATTATTAATCTTATGTTTAGCAATAAGTTATGTTTAGCAAAAATATTAGGTTAATAGATATAATGTAAATTATGTGAGGTTAATATGAAAGCTATTTCAAACATATTATATGGCAATCAAATTAAGGGTGGCAAAGTTCAAGAGCATTCATGCATTACCAGCCCTAAGATGGGTAAAATGAAATCAGTCTTACCCTACCGTATAGGAAGCTTTCCGATTAAACAATTTTATCATTAGGTCAATGCTCACCCTCAAACTATAATGAAAAAATAAAATTGCCAAGAATTTGCATGAAAATATTGATATCAGTCACATCTATATCAGTGTCGAATCCATCGGACAATATGTATTAATATTATATATCTAGTAAGGCAAAAAATTTCTGAAAATCATTAGTAGACAGGATAGTATCGGTTAATATATCGGCCAAATAACGTATATATCGGCCGATATATTGTCAATATGACAACATATTGTAATATTATTGTGGTATCAGAGAATATCGATACCAAGAGCCTAATACCGATATATATCGGCCAACATTTATCAAATAATGTGACGATGGTTTTGGAAGAAAAGAAGCAATGTACATAGATTTCCCTTCATTTCACATAAGAGAAAGGAGAGCAGACCCAACTATATGGAAACCTTATGCATTAGGCTACCCTTATGAAGTCCATCTAGAACATTCTAGGCGTCATATGTGGCTGAAAAATGCTTATACAACCATGAGGATCTCTTTAACTCCCTAGATGAGGACTAGTATTCAATCACAAGAATATATTTCTACTACTAAACATCTGATCCTGCAAGGATCCACAATGTGGGAGCTTCATGCACTCTCCCCTTTTATTAAACAATGGGATTGGAAAGCAGTAAACATGGTTTACTCCATATGAGGGGAAAGTTTCAACAAAACAATCGACAACATGTAACAACAACAAAACCTCAAGTCTCATTAAGTGGAGCTTGCTGTATCGGTTTGCAAAAATTAGTAATCAAATTCAATCACCAAAAATTCAGTTAAAAGCTACCTTTCATTGGGACAGAACTCCATTGATGCAATGGATGTACCCAGGTGAAGTTTCCTGCTCCAGTGACGAATCTCCATCTTCTTAACTTCAACTACGCACATATCGCCATCTTTACTTCCCCTAAAGAGAAATAAAAGTGCTGTACTGGTCAAAAGATATCCATGACGAGATGCCCACAAACCATAAATGTAAATATCAACTAACATGCATCGGTATCGAGCCCCTAATACCACGACAATATCGAAATATATTACAATATCGATGATATATTGACTGATATTCAAAACATCAGTCAATATACCATATTTAGTTGATATATAGGCCAATACAACCTTATTCACTTATAATTCTCAAACTTTTTTTTTCTCCAATATATCCGATATCAATAAATATTGTCTAATACTAATATAACTACAATTGATATCGATACCAATGCCGATATTTTCATCCGTGCACAAACACATCTATGTACTTGAAATTGTAAGGGAAAAAACAACAGTTCATTCAAAATCTTGTCAACTTAGCAGCAATACAGCAATGCCCAGAATAAATTAAATCATATAACACTCCAACAAAATTCTCCCAATCAAAGAACTACACTTCCTTCTCATGTTGAGAGAGAATACAAGCACATGAATTGCATACAATCATCAAGAGATATTTCTCTTTCCTCTGTCACAAATGAGTATAGAGCATGCAAGTCCAAAACTCTTGTGATTAACTAAGCAATTAAGAGTTCAACACTTTACAACAAAACAATCATGAAGCAACGCCGAATCTGGATTACCCATAGCGAATGAATCATCCAACATTGGGAACAAGGTATTTTATGAGGAACAAAATTGCAGACCACCAAAGAAAAGTCAAAATGGTCGTGTACTTGTTTCACATTTTCAATGTTATTAATCTTCCTTAATTATTTTAGAGCTAGTTATAAGAAAAAAAAAGTGATCGCATTGGTCACTCATTAATAGTCAGCCTAAATGCTATATACATGGACTTTCATAAACCTATCAGCCCACACCAAAAAGGGAGGAAAGGTAAAAAAAAAAAATGAAAGCATGGAGATGACAAAACTGCTCCTCGTAAAATGAGAAAATGCTGCATGTTGCATCAAAAACAGCAGGTCTGCAGAAAATAACCAACAAGAACATAAAAATTATTCAGCAAAATGAAGCACAGAAATCTGCCTTAGAAGAAGATATAAAATGCCTGGACTCAAAGGCTAACTCTGGGAAAAAAATGTTATTATTATGCAAGCCAAAATCAACATCTTTTGGGGCATTCATATGTTTACTGCAAGTTTGCAATAAAAAATTAGAATTCCTGACGAATTTAACAAAATTATGGATAATAATCATAATCATACAGTTATGAAATATAGAAATAGCTAAAAATTAAGACCTATGCACCCAAAGGTTTTGGAATAGACAGCTATTGACTACATTCTACCAACATTTTGCAACATGCAACAGCAAATTAAAAGCAAAAGCCTCAATAGCAGCCGCATGGTCTTACAAAGCAAGATATTTCCCATCCATACTGACAGAAAGTACGGAAGCTGGCTTTTTTAGCAATCTTTTGTGTCCAATTTTGTTCCAGGTGCTCATATCCCATACAACAGTAATTGCTTTATCACCTGTAGTATTTAGATAACTATTTCTCAAAAAATATAATCTAAGCTGATAATACAGAAAGTTTAACTCGTTTAAGTAAATGTTCAACATATACCTCTCTGCACAGTGCAAAACAAAAATGGCTTTGTCCCATCCTTAGAGAAACGGCATAATTCAATCTTCTCATCCTGCAGGTAAAAAATTCAGAATATGAAATTGAGACCACCAATTGAAGAGAAAACGCCCAAAATGGCACAAGAGTTTCAAGTGCTGTGGCTTCACCGAATTGCGGCTCAAGTTAGTGACAGGAACTCCTTCATTTGCATTCCAAATTCTTGCTGAACCGTCAGTAGATGTTGAAGCTAAGAACTCAGAGTCTAGGCTGTAGTATGACAAGAAAGAGGGAGCATTTTAAGTTACTTGGTTCAAGGCACTTAAACCGTAAAACACTATCAAATCCCAGATACAAAAAGCCAAAGGTAAGGCCCAAATTTTACCACTTAAATGGTTCCTCATCCTGTACCATCAAAGCATCGTCTTGTAAAAATAATTATCATTGTTTACCAACAATTTTTCATACTGTATGCAATTTTTAAGTGATAATTTTCAGAAGCTAGTTTAAGTTTTTTTCAAAAGAGAATGTTCTTTAGGATGTGTGAGGCAACAAAGCGAATGAGGATTACTGAAAAAAGGACGTCAACATAGATGATGTCAATCCTATTTTGGTTAGGCTCTGTTTGCTTGGACAAATATTGCCTCTTAAAAATTTATGTGCATGAAGGACAATGATGTAGTCCCTGCACAGAATCTACACTTATAATATAGTAGTCTGATCGGGCAACTGAGGCTTAGGCTGAACAATGCACTGCAAGGAAGAGTAATTAGGTTAAGGTTTGAATATAAGATGAAGGGGAGGAGTAACCGTAGAAAACTTGGAGTGAAGTAATCAAAATGGATTTCAAGGATTATCTTCTACATGGAATGGAGAAAGATGATTCACAAAGCTAACTTAAGGCTTCCCCTCCAAATCCAGAAATGATTTCCCAAAATTCAACTTCCAATTATTGAACATAAGACAAAAATAAGATCCACCCCACATTCAGACCAATCCAGATGCTCAAAAACATGCTTCAAAGCAATCAATAAAATCACTCATCTGCATATCATGTCCGAAACTTCAGATGAAAAACCTTAAATGAAGATAGTCATTTGGATTTGTTATATGTAGTTACACAAAGTGGGGAAATTGATTTCTTTCACATTTTCAACGAATAATACAATTTACAAAGTAGTAGGACATTTTGTGGAGTTCCAGATATGATCAAGGATTTGGCAAACGTGGATCCGTGAAAAAAGACAATTGAAACGATATGCTAAGGCAAGTTAACGTGGTTACACCATCACCAGCAAGATCCCATCCCAAAGAAAAGGAAAAGAAAAAGGAAAGAAACAAATAAAATGAAGAAGAGAACCAGATAAAGGAAAAGAGAAGTATTGGAGCTTCAAGACAAAGAAATTTAATCCCACAGGAAATTCATTGAATAGGTGTGGCAGACAAATGGTCGGATAACTCGTGCAGTAACATAAATAATTGACACACGCAGCTTTTCCAAAAACCAAGGAATTTTGTTATCCTATCACAGCTTAACCTTCGCACACAGAAATCTGAAGTTTGTTTCGCTGTTTTCCAGTAAATGTTGAACAAGAACTTGCACCTCATACACCATATATTAAAAATCCTCTTAGTTGACAGTTTCTTCTATTTCAAAAGAATGAAGTTTGGGAGGATAACAATGTATACAATGTTGATGTCCGACTTCCCCACTCGTCCATATTCCAAAATTTCCTTAATTGTTTCAGTTCTAGTCACATGGATATTGTTGAAGTTTATGAGAAATTCATCTTTTGAAAAAAAAAAAAAAAAAAAAAAAGAGGACTGTTGTCTAAATCTTGTTAGTTTTTTCAGTGCCAAAAAATAATAAATATTAGAGTCATCATACTGGTTTGAAAATCATCTTAGGAAAATGTATACAGAAAACCACATCATCCATTTGAAAACCTAAAGTAGACTTCTGCACCTCCAGAGGAAACAGAAAAAGAAGAACAAGAAGAGAAAAAGCCACGGTAAAATAGATTAGACAAAAAAGTGAATGGATGGTCCAGTGCACAAGACTTCTACATCATAGGATTTGGAGGAATTTAAATGTACCTCTACACTACATAGAGGTCCTTTTGATCCATAACCAAAAAAAATCACATTATCTTCTCTTTCTTCTAACTAGGAAAGCCACCAGGCCAGCAGTAAGAGTCTCAATAACAGGTTTTCTAAGAAGGGTCCACCAATCTGTGCTCCCCAGGCATGGTTCTCTAGTGTATTGGGAATCTAACAGTTCGGCCCAAGGATTAGCAAGGGTTGGTTAACACTTTGTTGAGGTATGGTCGGAGAAATTATTTTTTGAAAACTGAGGATCGAAATGGCAACAAATATAGTCATCAAGTTAGCTCTATATACATCCAAGCACAAAGTGTATGTTATCAAAGGAGAAACGTTCCATTTTCTTTTTACTGATAAAGCAGGATTTTCTTTCTTAACATTTGCAATCTTAATCTTAAAAGGGCAGAGAACAAATCCAGTTAGTCAGAACCAAAACAACTGTTGATTCTGTCTCTCACCAAAGTGAGTATCAAACAAAGGGAACAATAGTGCAAGCAAATATATCTTGCTAGAATACATAATTTGTAGATTAAACAAAGGTAACAAGACAAAAGACATCAAATCCCACCTGAAATCCATATGTCGAAATGACTTGTGAGCCCTTGGCTCATCCAAAATGATGCAGAGGCTAGGCCACTCAAAGATTCTGAGATGTCCATCCTATATTGAATTGTAACATAAATCAAAAGGTGTGAAACTGAATTTCTTCAAAAAGCATGAGAATCTTTTCTTCGGTTAATAAATGGCATTCATTCATAAATAGATACAATTTCCCTTCCCCATCTTTCCCAGATAGCTCAGATAAAAGCTTGTAAATATCTTACCACTCCACCACTCGCAAGCCTGGATCCATCAACGCTAAAATCTATGCACTTCTGCACACCAACACCTTCAAGACAAGGCAATCCCTTGGCCAACAATTTCATATCTGCTTCTTGACCACACAACTCAAATAATCTGCAATTTGCATGGGAAAATTCTTATTTATGTCCTAAACCAGCTGATAAAGCTCCAGAAACATCAATGCATACTATAAGTTATTAGTTGGCCTGATTCTAACATTTTAATAGGTGGCACAGGGAGCTTGTGCGAATTGAAAACATGGTAATTCTCATAAAAGTTAGGAAGAATTTTGAAATGACATCTTAGCTACCACCATCACATGCAAAAAACAATATTGCATTAAAAGCTGCCAAAGATGTTACCAGCCATGCATAATTTGCTGGATGAATGAGCAAAAATGGAGAAGCTTATTACAACACATTTAATTTGGATTTTTTTTTTTGGGGGGGGGGGGGGGGGTTGGAACTATAATCAGATTTTTCAGTTACATCAGTGTTTGATCCCCAGTAGGATCACCCAAGAGAAGATGAATTGGAAGATGGACAAGTTTAACTTACAATTGCTAAAGAAAATATCAACATAATGCGCACACAAATAAACAAACTGCAAAAACATAAGAAGCACCAAGACTGAGCAGGAACAAATATTTAGAAGCAACATTTTTACGCATTTTGCAACATACAAATACATTCTTTACTTAGCCCCTCATAGAAACCTCAATAATGTCAATATCCTGTATGATTACAAAGCAACTCACTTTATATACTCTCAATGCTCACTTAGAGCTTCTCCCAAATGCATAAAGCAATACTTAACAGGGTTTTCACAAGAACACTTGAACTTCACTCAAGTTTATTCACCAAGAGCTCAACCATTCACACAAAGAAAGAAACGCTCAATCTTTAATCCAACAGAAAAATCTTTACGAGAATAATCAAATTAAACTCAATAAGATTAGTACATAAGAAAGTACAAAACACTAACACATTGATTTAACTATGGAGGAGACCTTGGATTTCTTGCAAAGTGAAACTATGCAGTACATAACAGGAGATATATTTTTCCAACGTGATTTTTTTTTTTTTTCCAAATAAGCTAATTCATCTGGGATCCTCCAATCCACTCTTTTTCCAACTTAAAGATCAACCCTTCCTCTTTGTAATCAATGTGAGATTTTAGGACAGGTATTCTATGCAAAGAGTAAAACTATTGTGGTGCTGAAATTAGGGTGTTCAAGATAAACATGCTTCCAATGCAGACTTTCGTGAGGGGACAAGCCTTATTTATAGTGGGTGAGAGAAGTATAACAAATCCAAGTTATTCATTCTTCGGAGATATCAGATAACATTGTGATTCAGAATGTTCTTACCAAATGTGGCATACCCAAAAATCATAAGTTGAGGGCCCATCCATTGGACAAGGGAATGTTTCAAAAAAGTCTAGCACTCTGATTATGAATTATCAAGTACGACTTGTCCAACACCTGCTCAAGCAGATGTGGATCAGAGAATTGAGGGTTAGAATTACATCACCCAATTCACACCTGCATGGTCATCCTACTGGGGGCCCAAAAATGACAAGCATTGGCACAAGCTAATAAACCTTCCAAAAAAACTTCATAAAAAGTTAGTTTTTTAAAGGGAGACCAAAGACATAACATGATCACCCAGCTTACATAGGGATGGTAAAAGAACCCAAACCTGATACAACCTGACATAACCCGAAACAAATTAATTGGGCTTTATCAGCTTTAACTGAGTTTGGGTAATAGCCGAGATTCATTATAGGTTTCAAGTTTACTATGTCCCAGCTAAAACCAACTCAAATACATAAATTTATTTAAATACCAACTTAACTCTAATATAAACTCAACCTTTATGTTTTCTTTTGTTTTAAATAATGTAGAATTTGGATTTGCAGTGGCATGCTTGAAGGGTTGCTTATGATTGGAGCGCCATCTAGATTTTAGTTGCTTATAAATTTGAGATTCAAAATATTTTGTATTGTTGACTCAATTGAAAAGAAATTTATCTTTAAGAAGAAAAAAATGTTTTGGGTTGGGTTTGGGTTTCC
The DNA here is from genome assembly GCA_025585075.1 of Nepenthes mirabilis. Taxonomy (NCBI): domain Eukaryota; kingdom Viridiplantae; phylum Streptophyta; class Magnoliopsida; order Caryophyllales; family Nepenthaceae; genus Nepenthes; species Nepenthes mirabilis. The sequence continues at coordinate 1,149 of JAODPA010068883.1, read as the reverse complement.
ATACAATCCAAATAATATGGTTTTTCCCTGACACAAAGTATTGTATATTGGGTTTGCGTTATATGCAAAAAGTAGTGGGTTGGGTTTGGATTTGGATCCCCCGACCAATTGCCATCCCTAGATTCACATCGAGTTAGTAATATTTCAATTACACAATTTGGTGTGCACTGTTTGCACCTCCATCGAGGTCAAATCAACTACATCAAGTTTTCCAGTTGCCATATAAGTTCTTACAGGAGTAACAATTAAGCTCGTCCACCATGTCCCGACAAAAAACTATGGTTTTCTATAGCGCAGATCACTACCAAATTAATAGGCCACACACGTTAAGTTCAGTAATTGCTTTTCTTTGACGATGAAAATAACGAACATCTACTGAAATATGAGATTCAAAGAAGCCTGCAGCCTATACTTAGTCAAATAATCTTGTTTTTCAATCCAAAAATCTATTAATATGAACTAGAACAGGGAAAGAGGCAGAGACTAACTTGCAGTCACCAGAGGTAGTGGCGCACACAATCTGGTCTCCGCTGGGGTGCACCGCAATGCTCACAGGGTCTCCATCTTCAATTACATACGTCGTCTAATAATGAGCAATGCAATAAGTTCCAAAATTACAATACAGTAAAGTTCATAAGCACAACTTTGGTGGGGGAAAAAAACCCAGCAAATACACGAAGAAAAAACATGAGTAAAAATATCGGAGAACGAAATAGACCAGAGGCGAAGATGAGAGAGAAGTGGTATTGCGATCGAAAGAGAAAATCTCGAGCACTGATTTAAGAGAATTCGCCCGAAAAGATTTGCCCAAAACCACCAGATTCACGTTTTCCGGCCGCTTGATCCACTTCCCGCAGATCACAACTCCTTGGCCTTCCATAATCTACGAAGAGAGGATCAATAGCGAAAAACAAATGCAGATAATCGTTCAATATCTCGCAAATCAAAGAGTTTAATTGTTCAATGGTGGAAGAAATCAAAAGAATTTCAGATAGAATTTCGAGGGTTTTTTGTTTTATTTTTCCGTTTCACGCTCCAATTTCAAAGAGAAGGGGGTGGGGGAATTTTTTGTTTTATCTGAAAGGTGGGCCCCTCACGTTGGGGTGGGCCATCGCCGAAAACAACGTGAAATTCCACGAATCGATTCGA
>JAODPA010068882.1:0-10053 GCA_025585075.1 Nepenthes mirabilis | reverse complement strand
GTTATTTATACAAAATAATTGCCTATTTATTTATACATCTTTATATAGATTTTGATGCATCCTCATGTCCGAGTTACCGTGCGGATTAGGAAGCCTTCGGATTCCTTGTGCTTTGTTGAAGACGAACAGGGTCTGGTCTCCGCATCACTTAACTTGAGTCCTGCGCACCATAAATAGATAATAAGATGTCAGAGGATTGACGGGACTCGCTCCTCAATTTATTATCCGACACTCAAATCAGTAATATTTCTACGATAGTATAAAGGTAAACAAAATGTAGAATACAATGACATTTATATGCAGGGAGTACGAGTGTGGATTAGAGGAGGCTTGGGCGCCTTTGGTGCTCTTTGGAGAGTGGTTCACTATGGTCGCCGGATGGGAGCGACGGTTTTTGGAAGCAAGAGAGTTGGGTTTTTTTCCCGCTTTTTGCTAGTTTAGGCTTGAGTTTTGTGTTCGAAGCTTAGTTTGAATGATTTCTCCCTCCCTTCTCCAGCGAAGGAGAAGGATATTTGTAGAGCTCCGTGGCGGAGGCTTTGGGTTCGACGCATGTGTCGAACCTGTGACAGGTGTCCTATATGGGTTTGCCACATGTTGAGCACTAGCGATGGCCACCAATGTTAAGTGTCATTTTGTGGTGGTGAAGGGATCGTCGTCAAGCGTGGCCGACATGGGCCTGGTTACTTTTTGTCAAGATTTGCTAAGCCGCTGGTGGTCCGTAGGCTCCGCAGCCTACCAGAGTTGAGCGTGTTCGCGATTGACTAGCATTCTCTGAGCCTGCGTTTCTGTGCTGCCAATCTGCTGCTATCAAGGGAAAAGGCATATGCAAATTGTGATTAGGTGTGTGTCAGGAGCTATCTAATGGGGCTTAGATAGCTCCTTGGGGTGTTGGGCTTCGCATGAAACTCCTTGGGCCTTGTCGCCTAACTAGACCTCTCTATTAATTGGGCCTTATTTTCGGTAGGCCCTTATTCGTACTGAACCCATCACTAGCCCCTCATACCTGGGGACGACCTTCTGTCAGGCTGTTGTATGTTGGATTATGGGCCATAACCCACCGTGCCAGTCCAAACGTTCCTTCTCAAGGTGCGCAAGTCGCTTGTTCCCAAGGGTGTTGCTCCTTCCCCATGTGGTTCTACAGCTTTTCAGTGCGTGTCACAGAGATTTGATACTCTGTTTAGGAAGATCTTGACCCAAAGCTTAGTCGAACATTTATGCCCTTCCTATTCTCTGATTAACAGCCATTGGTTGGCGTGCCCCCTTGCTGGGAGCACGCTTGATCTCTCACGCTGCTATAAATTGAAGGGTTTCCAGACTTTGGGTCACAAGTCTATTCCCACACTGACAAAGCAATGTGGGGACCTTGGCTTATCCCATGCTCCGTGATGTTCCGTATGAGGATCGGATGGATCCGCCAAATGTTTGAAGCAGCTCTTGAAGCTTGTTGTCATGCCCTTTTTGAGGGCATCCTTTCGTTTTAACAAGGGTGATTAGGACACTCTGCAATCGTCACATGCCTTCTCTTCGCTAGGCTTGGATGTTCAACCTCCAGAGGAGCATCAGGAAGCGAGAACCCAAATTCCAGCTCACTGGCCTTTGGGAATGCTCTACCCCCTGCTCCTTCTATCACTGGTCGTGTTCAGGGCTTGCTGGAGGAGGTGCATCCGCGGTCCTATCAGGCCGGACCGTTGGTATTTTTTGGGTCCCATGGCCTCAGTGGTTGACCTCAGGGCGGAAGTCTTTCCCTTACTGTGTCGGTATATTGTTCATTCTTCAGAAAGGAAATGGCTTTTCATCTACGCTTCGCGAGACACCGTCATCGAGGTTGATATGGCCAAAGGGAGGACTCTCTCCTCAGGTGTGTTCTTCATGATCCGGTTTCCTGAGCATGCGCCGTTACTTCTCTGCTCCATGTATTTCGCGTTATTTTTTTGTACTTGCGTTGATACAAGTTTTGTAAGTTGTAAAAGGACTTTGATGAATAAAAATGTTGGTATTCGTCTTTTCTCTTGTATCGCTGAAGTTATTTCTTTGTTGTTCCCCCGTATGACTTATGGGCCAAAGTGCCTTCACGCCATCGCACATGATTAACCATTCGCCAATTTTGTGGGCCGAGTGGCCAACGGTTCAACTTTCCAACGGCCAGCTCCCGAGTCCATCTTCGGACCTTCTGTGGGACGGCCAGACCTGAGCCCCCTGGGGGTTCGCATTGTTTGCATCCTTTCTCAGTCAACGGAACACTGCTGGTCAAGGTCACGTCCATCAAACCGTTTTCGCGCATTTATTGCGATGGCAGTCACAAGGCCATCGGGTCATAATGATTTTTTTTCTTGAAAAGTTGTAACACCTCAGGATAGCATCACTTCAGGCGGTGAGTCACCTCGCCTTCTTCAAATGGCACCATTTCTTTCGGGAGACTTTGCCAATTTAAGCACCAAGGCTCCCTCATTGTTTTGGCATCCATTGTCCATGCTAAGGTGCTTAACCTGATTTTGTCATCTCTCTTTCCCTTGTTCTATTCCAATCTTTGAATGGCTGATGAGAGGCGCATCTTCGTCCCAAAGTTGCTAGCTTGGCTAGTGTGATCATCTTCCTCTTCCAAATCCGAGCCCTCCACTGAGGAATTCAAAGGGGATGAACAAGAGTCGAGGGAGCACGACGAGGCAGACTCCACCGCCATAGCGGTAGCAACTGGAGGTTGTCAGTCTGAGTCCTCAGTCCTCAGGCTGATGGTGTTCCTGAGGGCGCTATCGGGTTTTGAGTTTGAAGGAGCCTCAAACTACTCACGACGCCGTGGACCTGACTATGTAGGCCAATTGATTCTTCGTGCCCAAAGAGCAACTAAGGAAGGGGAGTGCCTGGTGCAGGCTGTCATTACAAATGTTGGATAGAACCGGGCACGGGCCGATTTTCTCGAACAAGCCTTATTGAAATCTGAGGCCAGGTCATCGCAACTTGTCGAGGCCAACGCTCAGCCTTAAACTCAAATTGTGACACTTCAGGAGGAACTTCGGCTGTGCTGAGAGCGGCTTTAGGACCAAGGCAGCGCGCGCACATGGCTAGAGGTTGAGCCGAAGTCGAGGATCCATCCGGAATAGATGGCCCTAATGCTGGAGGGGCATTTCCAGGACGGTATTCACCTATGCTAGAGGATAGCCTCTCTAGAGACGCCTAGCTTCCCCGTGTGCTTCCTGGACTCCCGAAACGAGGGGGCTTCCAGGGGCTCAAAACTGACTGAATTCTTAGCTTCAGAACTTGTGGAGCCTGATAGGCGTAGGTAGATTCGTTGTATTTCAAGGCCACTGAATGCCTTTAGTTGTAAGGAAGTTACAGTAATAAAACTTTCTTTCGGCAAATTAGTCTGTTCAAGCTAATATGTTGCTCCCGGGTGTCTGGTGTTCGTACGGCCGGATGGGTAGGTGGTTGGATTACCACCGTGGCAGTCCCTGATGGTTTGTGCTCTCATATTTATTGTTGTTGTGATGGTTGGGCTTTTGACGGGTGACAACAATGCGCATCATGGGGCAGTATGTCAGGCGTCATCATGGGCTAACTTGAAAGACGTGGCATTCCCTACGGAGGGGACACGTGTCAGGGCCATCATTAAGGGAAACCCTCAAGTCTCTCCCACACAACGCCGTTTGGGGTTCCTTGCCCTAGCCTATTTAAACGTTGTCCCCCATCGTTATTTACACTTTCAATCCCCCTTTGTTTCTCACTTCGTCAATAAGAAGGAAGCAGTCTGCCCCACCCATGGCTCACTAGAGCATTCATGATATTAAGTCCATCCTCACCTCCAGTGCTGTCGCGGCCCTGTATGTGAGGTATCACATCCCAAGCAACACATCCTATCTCTTTCCTGGCGAGGATGGCAGAGCATGTGCCCCTCCGGAGAGATTTATCACTGTTAATGAGTCCCCTTTGAAAAGTGGGCTCCATTTTCCTCTAACGTTGGAGTTGTACGGGATCCTGTTGGGCTTAGGTATCCTTGTGGTGCAACTTTACCCCAACTCCATGTGCTACTTGGTCTCCATGTGCGTATTTGCTCGTCTCCATAGGAGCAAGTTTAGTGCCCGGTCAATGAAGGTTATCTTTCGCTTCAACCAGACAGACGGTTGGATCTCCATGTCACTGCGTTCCGGTTTCCAATTTTGTAGGAAAAACTTTGACTCGACGAAGCACTGGAAGGATTGGTTCTTTTTTCTAGCGACTTCACCGAAGTGGAACATTCCCAACGTGTGGGGCCTCGTGCAGGACTACTTCACAAATGAGGTGGGGCGACGGGAGAAAGAAAAGGAGAAGGCACTAACAAGCCTCATCCTAGAGAAGACTTAGACATTTTGTGTAAAGGGGTACTATTTAACCCTAGAGCTCTTTACCCAGGCTAAGTGGGAACCAACCAGGGTTGTAGCGGTGCCTATGCTCAGAAGAGGAAGCCTGAGATATTGGTTATACGGGAGCCGTCATTATCTTGCTATAGGCAGCGACTTTGTTTCCGGTAGAGAGAAAAGCTCTCTCTTCTCTCTAGAATTTAAATTTTAAATTCCTGTGTTCGCCAAGGTTTGCTAGCCGCTGCTGCTGGCATGGCCGACCCCTGGGGACGTCGGCTGATAGAAATCAGTCTTCTGTTATCCCCTCGACACCCCATTCCTTGACCTTGTCTGGCATAGATTTTTTCACCTTTCTGTTTGCCGACGCTTTTCTTTGTTGCGCTCCCCTGGGTCTTCTAAATCGCTCTCTGAGGATTCTATCAGCTCTGTTGTTGGCGAGCACTCAAATCAAGTAGCCAATGTCAGCCCTTTGCTTGGAAAGGTTCTCCCTTGCCCAAATTTGGCCCCAAACTCTGTGGGTGAAGCAGATGTCGAGCTTAAAAGTGTGCTGATTGCACCAGGCTCTGTGTCTTTTGTCGTAAACCTAATTGGTTACTTCCAATTACGTAAATCAATAGTTCAAACCGCACTCAAAGGTAGGGCATTTCCCATTTTTATAGGAACTTCTGTACCAGAAACAATGGTATCTCCAATTATAGCCCCTCTGGGATGTAAAATATATCTCTTCTCACCATCCCCATAGTGTATGAGACAAATGTATGCATTTCGATTAGGGTCGTATTCGATGGTTACGATTCTACCATATATGTCTTTTTCATTCCGTCGAAAATCCATTTTACGGTATAGACGCTTATGACCTCCCCCTCTATGCCTTGCGGTAATGATTCCTCTGGCATTACGACCTTTACCACGGAGATGCCGGAATCCCTACTGCCTTCTGGTCATCAGTGGTCAAGAAGGTCTCGCTTGGAGGTATGGTTTCATTGCAGTATTTTCCTCCTCCGTTTGGGGATGGGGATATAGTGGAGTTAACCCCCCTCTGAAGTCCTTAAATAGGGGAAGGCTATGTGGGGTGCCACCCTGGTAGGCTACTTTTATGGAAACCCATTGCACTATCGAGCTATTAATCATATTACTAGGAAAATCTGGTCTAGATTTAAGCTGAAGCACATAGCTGGTAATGACCAAGGTTTCTTCTTTTTTCGATTTTCTTCCATTAATATGCTGCATAAATGCCTGGCCGGAGGTCCTTGAGCTTTCGCAGGCAAACCTATCTTTCTGAAGGAATGGAAACGTGGTATGCCTCTGTATAAGGAGAAACATAAAACTTATCTTATTTGGATCACCCTATCAAATGTCCCAGTGGATTTCTAGACTCACTTGGGGTTGAGTTGGATAGCAAGCGTTGTGGATAAGCCAATCCAACTCAACCCAATTATAGAACAATTGGAGAGAATGAGTTACACCAGAGTTTGCGTAGAAGTTGGAGTCGATGCAAATCTGCCTTCCATAGTGCACATTAGGACAGAGAATTCTTCTCTACTTCCTAATTGTCCATACTATGAGGTAAATATCGATTACCAATGGAAGCCCGTTAGATGTGGAATTTGTAAAGGTATTGGGCATAGTGCATCCCATTATAATTTCGTGAAGATCCCCAGGCCTACTAGAAGGATTCAGGCAAAGGCTCTTCCCAGTTCTCCCCGTGGTAGGGATAAAATTAAAGGCCCAAATCCTTTTCCTGTGAAGAATATTTCTGGGCCGCATAAACTCCCTTCTGCAGTAGACATTGATATTGAGCAACAACTTATTCCTCCTAGTGAGAAATCGGCTTGTTTCTCCCAGCCTGATCCTGGTGCTACTCCAGGTGAATCTTCTATTGATCCTATGGCTCTAGTATGTCTGGATGCCCTTACTGTGGTTGACATATCCCAGAATGAGGCTCTAGGGCTTGCTGATGAGCATCTAAATTCCTGCCAACTTTCTCCTGAGTTGGTAGTAGATATTCAGACGGTTGTTCTGCAGCCCGATAATGAAGCTAAGAAGTCTACAGTTAGTGCTAGGGATGTCCTTGGCAATCCTATGCATGATTCACCTCAGGTTGAGGGGATACATGAAATTCAATCCTCGAGTGTGGAGCTTTCTGTCAATGGTGTAGATTTAGATTTAACACCTAATTCTATCACCAAACTTTCATGTAAGTACCCCCAGGATGCTTCAAATCAGGTTAAGGATGTAGTGGACGATGAGGACGATTTTCACGACCCAACGCTTAATGCCCCCAAGATGTTGCTGGAAGCGAACGCTACTGAGGCTTATCTCGATTCTTTAACTCCGAAAGGAAGGCAAACTGTGCATGATTTCATAGAAAAATGTTTGCAAGCTATAACTGAAGAGACGAGGGATGAGTACAAATCTTCTTCTCCCCTGGCTTTAGCAGATCAGGATAGTTTTTCAGATGCATTATTTGAAGCGATTAGGTTGTTGGTGGTAGCTACGACTACTCCACTATATATTGCTTCTTTATCCCCTGCTGGAAAGAAGGTAATTGTTGGTTTTCTGGATACTCTTCTGAAAACGGAGACTAAATTCTCAAATTGTAATTTAAGCCAATTGAGTGGCTTAGTGGCGAGTCTCTATATAGTTGATGAATCTGCCACCACTGTGAGCCTTCTAGGAACTCATGTCTCCTCCATTTGCTCACAGCGATGGTCTAACAGGAGAGTAAGTGATGTGTATTCCAATCATGCTTGAGAAGGGGTGCCTCAGGTTACCACTCCTCCTTCAGAGCAAGATAGAACCTGGAAGCAAGCCAAGTTCAGGAGATATAGAAAATCCAAGAAATCTTTGGGTTCCTTAGGCAAACATATCAGCTAGTCGTAATTTCATTCCTGATCATTACTCTCTGAATAGTATGGTCAAGGTTTGATGTTTTGGTGAGTACTGCCGGAATGCATGTGTTGACCGTTATGATTTGCTGATCTGATCAATTTACCGACAAGGATCATTTGGCTAGTTTGTGGTTTTGCAGGTTTGCTGCAAAATGCTAGGATCGTTGGCCGGCATGAGGATTTGCCAGGTTTGCTTTTACCTGGTATGAAGAAAATGCCGGGATGGTTTGTATGGGTTGCTCAGGCGGTAAGGTTTTGCTAGGCTGGATCAGATTTGTGGGTGGTTTTGTCCATTCTGCCTATTTTGTATATGTTTTCCTATTTTTGACAAAAAATAATAATAAAAATAAAATGACTTGGGCGGTTTGGGTTTTCTAGTTTGGATGACTAGTTTGGCTGAATTGGTCAGAATGGCACTTTTGGTTTGGATAACGAATTTGGCTATAGGGGAGGGAGGACACTACGGCATTTATTGTACCTAGTTGGTAGAGAAGGATGGAATGGTTTGATAAGAGGATGGAATGCTTAGCCGATCTGGATTGGTAGTTCTGGGTGATTTGGTCCACATTTGGCAAGGATGGACGGAAGTGAGCAGGGCTATGCTATTGCCCAGTATGGCACTGCAGGTTTGGAATTTGCATTCCGAAAAGAGCTGTGGGCCGGTTTGCTTCTTTCCCAGTATGGTTTTGTATTCCGGTTTGGATTTAGCTCCCGTTCTTGTTTGCCCGATATGGTTTATGCTTTTGTCTGGTATGGTTTGTTGCTAGTGAAGGGTATGTGCCAAGTTGGAGCCAAATGCCCGGTTTGGTGCCATAGATGATGGGGCGTGTTTGGCGCAATTTGACTACTGCCGTAATGAAGCAGCTTATTAGTTGGAACTATTGGACGGTAGGCTTTATAAAAATACCGGTATGCATATTGTCGGTTTGGCTTACAGAAGAGTACTTCTACGAGTCGCTAATGTGGAGACCACGTATGTGGATCCCAGTTTGGTGCTGAGTCACTCAACTGGTTGGGTTGGAGGCAAGTGGCCGGTTTGGATGATGGCATGTTGGCTGGTTTTTTCTTTTGTAATTTTATTTTGGTCTCATGAAATGTTTCATGGTGGTACTCGGGGAATACCATAACGTTTATATGCTATCTCTAAGTCGGAACACTTGGATTTATAACATAATTTTTTGTACTTTCTTTTATTTTAATTCAATTTTATTTCTTACCAAAAAAACATACGGAAGCCGTCCCACGAGTCATCCGAGTGGCAGGATTCTTCATCTTCTTCGGAGTCCTCCTCGAGCAAGGACATGGCAACCCTGAAGAGGTTGAGGCGGGCTGGCAGCATGTCGAGTAGAAGGGCTCTGATTTCACCGGTCGTATTAGGTCGATCCCCTGGTCTAGCCTGTTGATACCAGCTAGCGCTATTGTCATGTCGCTGGGCGAGCATCCTAGCCACAAGAGGGAGTGACTAAAATTTTGTCAATTCCTGCGGTTGCCCTTATGCAGTTCGGGGTTCCCCTCATTGATTATCTGTCGGTCGTAGAGTCTATGCCAAGTCATTCTGCTAGCACTGCTACAGGAACCACCCACAAGGGCCAGGCAGTGGAACCCGCAATGGAGGAGGCCGTCGTGGCCAACAAAGGGGAGGTAGCTATTATTGTTGGTGAGTCCGTGGGGGCGGCACTAGAGGTCGTTGTTGACGTAGTGGATGTTGAGCCTGATGCCGAGCCTGCAAATGTGTTAGAGGTTGTTGATGCGCCTGCCACAGGGTCTCCGGTGATCGCAGTCCTAGAACCTGTCGTGGTCTTAGGTCTGCCCGAGGGGGCTGATGTGGGACCTTTCATGCCTGAGGCATGTGAGGGTGGACTAGAGGAAAGTATCACACATCCAAAGCCCCCAGCTATGCCCATGCTTAGGGTCACGCTGGATCCGTCTAATGTCGTAGAGAAGTCCTTGCTCGATGTATGATCTCTTCATTCCCTAGGCTCTAATTTTGTTTTATTTGCTAATTTCCTCCATCCGATGCGCTTCTGCTTAGGCGGGACTTACCGAATTTTTTCCCTTCCTCCCGTAGAGTACGGCATTGGTTCTCCTTGTCTAGATGGGTCTCCTCCGCCAAGACGAACTCACTCGCCAGTGAGACAAGGAGCTTGGCGGTCGGGACAAGACCCTACTAGAAACCGCACAAGCTGCGGCTCGGAGTAGGGAAGACAAGATAGCTAGCCTGAGGCAGAGCTATTTGCCCTAAGAGAAGAGAAGGCCCAGGCCCTGGAGGAGAACGAATTGCTGAAAAGTGAGCTGCAAGCGGCCCGTAGCCACGTCTCCGAGCTCCAAGCTCGAAATGCTCGCGTCAAGACCTACCTGAGGACTCGGCTTACGCCAGAGGAGATCAGCCAAGCACTAGATGCCAGGTTCTAGGATGGTATTCGCCTATGTCGCTGGATAGCCTCCGTGGCAACCCCGAACGTCTCAGGATGGATTTTTGACCCTAGGAACAACGGCATCCGAGATCAGTCTCTCCTAGTCGACTTCTCAGAGGAAGCAGGGCCCTCAAACTATTAAGGTAGCTGGAGTCTTTGTACATTCTTTTTTGTAGTTGAACGAACTGTCTTGTACTCCCTGACTTACTTCATGAGTGAGATATATTCTTTTAGCCTTTTTTATGTTGTTGTTTACTGTTGTCTTTGTCTGTTGCTACTTCTTTTGCTATTCCAGTTAGGCTCTTTTGCCATCATTGTTGTGGCTTACTTTGCGAGCCATTTGTGTTGTGTTCATCCTCGATTGAAGACATCATCGCACCTTACTCTGCTGGGATTAAATATAATTAAAATTTAATT